>JAJJWW010015898.1:0-71534 GCA_023531295.1 Papaver armeniacum
TGAGTTTCTGCGATATAATTGGAAATCACAACCTTCGTACTTGGGAAATCCTTAAAATCACGTCTCTTTACAATAAAAGAACGAAGTTAATTTTTTGTTGCCATCCAGATTCCACTTTATCTCGGTGTTAAAGATAGGTGGTCCATGAGATAAGATTGTAGGTTTCCCTTTGTTATTGCAAACATGTGATTGAATATATTTGTTTCCTTAAATAACACTTATCATAACTATATATTCTAATGAACTGCAAAGAGAGGCCCGATGCGCGCCGATTGTACCTACAAAGGAAGGGAAAGAGATTCATGTATTTCAATTGCTACCTCAAAGATGAGCCATCACTTTTCCTATATGAACCCCCAATTTTTAGCCCGTCGTGAAGCATGACGAACTCATAAATTCGCGGGTTGTGGGTTAAACCCGGCATGAAAACCCTCACGAGACTAAACTGCAATCATTTGAGGCCGCTAGTGGTTTAAAGGCTTGTTACACGAGCTAAGTGTAATCGCGTGTCAAGCGACAATGACATGAATTTTTAATGTTTTATTATTTTCCTCCTTTTTTTGGTCCGGACTCGTGCTTTTTAATCAAACAATGCATGTGGGAATAGTGACTCACCTTTTAGGTTGGTTAATATATGTTCATGTGTCATGTGAGAAGGACATATTATAATTGTATTTTTCCATGCATTATTTAAAGTTTTGGATTTGTCCTTTTTTTTTTTGGATATGTCACTTTCGCAAAACTGACAATCGTCCCTTGAGAAAGCGATGGGGTTTTTTTGGACCGGTGTTTGTACCTTCCATCATGAAGGGTTTATTCGCCCCCTAGTGCGTAGGCTAAATGATAGTCACCAACCACTTTTAAGAGAAATTATATAATGTGGGTATGTGTGATGTCAATCGGAAACACCCTCAACTACTCTTACTTTCATACCAATTATTTCTGTTTTTTCAAAAAAATACTATGGACGGATATTCAAACGAAGAGGATGTCACGTTAAGTCGTGTTTATTGTCGCGTTGCAAGGTGATCCTACCATTGGAAGAGACATGGATCTTGGGAGTTTTTGGGAGCGAATCCTTGGAGAATATAGATCGGTGATCCACAACGACAATGCAAGATCCACAAAGTCAATCCATTGTCAGTGTCAATGTTGAAAAAACATATTAAGAATCGTCGGTTTTGTGAGAGTGAGTATACGGGGAATGGCTGATGGGGGTTATGACCCTAAGAAACATTTGTAAGTTTTATTAAAATTGTATCATTTACGTTAGTGTATGACATATTATCCGTAGACTAACACCATAAATGAATTAGCGCAATCTCACTTGGACAAGCTGCATATGAGGCGGAGGAAGATTATGGACCTTGCAGACGAGTTTTCAAATACGAAGGATACATTTGGCGAGATCTTTGATCCTGAGTTCCTTCCTCCTCCGTTACAAGGAAATCAATATGGGGAAGAAGCTTAAGACATGAAAAAAAAAACGTCTCAAAGGTTTTGTGGGTTAAACTAAAGATGAAAACCCTCACGAGACTAAGCTCGTCCGGTGGGGCCGCCTAGTGGTTTAAAGGCTTGTTACAGGCTAAGTGTAATCATGTGTCACACGATAATGACATCCTTTTAGATTTAATAATAAATTGGTGTGCTTTCCAGCAAATTTGGTGGTGAATTGGTATTGTGGTGGATATACATATATTTTCAATTTTCATTTACGAGTGATGGTGACTGTCATAATTATTATCACTTTATTTTATTGAATATTGGCATCCCTAAGTGACCACCTATGCGTCCCCTACATTACCACTGATTCCTGCCTCGTCATTTATTGTGAACTCCTATAAATATAGTATCACTCATCTTAAATAAAACCTTGAAAAAAACCTTCTTCTTTGTCTCATCCGGATATATATCGTCTTACAATTATCAAGTCTTGACAGTTTTAAAAGAATGGCTAGTTTTTCAAGCAACGAGGACGTCGCTCTAATTGGTGCATGGTGTTTGTTAGATTAGATCCAGAAAGTGCCACGACGAGAAAGCGTTGAATTCGGTCCGGGTTAGAGTCGGATACCTAACCTCATGGGATAATGGGACGGTAATAAAGGGAATGATCACGTGTTGCGGAGCAGGGGTTAGGTTGTTGGTTAGGGGAAGTTACAAGATATGTTGTTTGTGTTCGGCGTTATTTGATGAACGTACCTAATGGATGGAACAATGCACGATGTGTGAGTAAAATGTAAATTTATTTTAAATTTAAATCCTTTTAATGAATCCCTGTACTAACACATCTTATAAATTTATATCCGGTATGAGGAGGGTAGAATGGCTTACGAAGAACAAGGACAATTCTCCCAAAGATGGCGTCGACATGCGGTATTTGAAGTGATGAAATCACATTTTCCGGTGAGTATGATCCTCGAGATCTATGTACAACTGATTGATTCCTCCCCTCGGGATGCTATGCATGATTAAAGACGACGACACATTGTCGAAGGCTTTGTGGGTAAACCTTTGCGAAAACCCTCACGAGACAAAACTGCGTCCGGTAAAGGGACGCCTAGTGGTTGAAAGGCTTGTTACACGAGCTAAGTGTAATTGCGTGTCACACGACAATGACATATATTTAAAAGGTTTATGTAATTTTGGTTAGTTTGGTAACTTCAGGGGGAATTTGTATTTGGGGCCAAATACATTCTTGGTAGTTATAGAGTGTGGTCTACATCGTATAAATAAAAATTTAATTTCATATGGACAATCGGTCTTAACATTTAAGGCAAAAAAAGGTGTACCACACTAATTTTGTGGACAGACATGTACCTTTGTTCAACGCCATCATTGAATGACATTGCAAGCCGAGGGCAAAAATTGTATCCCGGGACTCCTACGATTGTGACATTTCCCTATAAATGGATGTTGTTGAACCAAGATGGAAGACACAATCTTTAACACATCATTTGAATTTTCCCTCTACTATTTAATTATATTAATTCTATATGGCTCTCCGAATTCACCGTTGAGAGGGCGTTGCACGATTGTTGCCGCATGGATTGTTGTATTAGCGGCGCGGTGGCTGAAGGTGTTGATAGACCCACCCGGACATTTGGCATCGGTACATACCAAGTTTGTCGAAAGATTTGGAGATCCAATACGTAGATCGAGCCAAGCATTAAGATCTGGGATTGGGAGCATAAAAGAGGCGTAAAATTGTATGTTGCCACGCAAGGTAGACTAATGATATGCGTTCACAGCGTGGTCCTTACGGAGGATATGGATATTGTGTGTTTTTCGTCATAAAATGCAATTTTAACAAACATAATATAGCATATGATAATTTGAATGCTTAAATGCGAGGAAGCGATGACCAAAGCATATTTCCTTGAAAAGAAACGGACGTCCTTTCGGATATTACGAATGCTACTTACTTATGAAGGACGCCATGAACGAGTACAATCCGGCGAGGTTATAGGCTTGTACCATAATAGATCTCGTAAATGCAATAGTTAAACGAAAGCTGAAGTTGTAGATGTCCCGTTGGTAAACGCGTTTTATCGTTGTTTTAGTTTGGTCAACAGATGTTTATGATGTTAACGGTGTTACTTATTGTTTGTTTCATCTTTCTTGCAATTAGGTCATGAACCTTATTAAGAATGGCGAGTTTTATTATAAACTTCCTTATTGCCCGATCTTTGGTGAAATCAAAGTCGGTCATTTGATTAGGATCCGAGTAGGGTAAAGGGAAACCAATCCATTTTTTAGGGTTTTCTATATTAAGGGGCCGACAAAAAAATTTCTGGTCAATAATTAATGTTCATAATCACCATCTTTATTTGAAACACGCCTTGGATGATGGGAAATTACATGCCACCGACAAACCCCTAGTAGAGACTAATCAAGTAAAAGACGGAAATTTTGAAAGATGTGTGTATGACTCTTGTGACATACTATTCGCCAGTGATTTTTTTTTTAGAGTGGGTCGTGGGAGGACTCATCTATTAATATCCTATAAAAGAAGTCCTCCATTATAGATAATTATTGACCACAACTCCCCACATCCAATTTAATCTCTACATCCAATCTTGAATTTATATTCAACAAGATGGATTATACATCTGCCATCGAGGAGAGAAATTCATTCATAGCGTCATGGATCGCGAGTAAGGTCATTCGGTTGTAGAAGGAGTTGAAAAGGATGAACATAACTTTTGGCCACGGGTACATGCTCATTTTATTGCCAACTTTATGAATCCGGCCAAAGAACAATTTTTGATCTAAGATGTCATGTCAAAAATACTTTGAGGCATGTTAGGATGTATGCCATCATCCAAGCCAAGCTACTTAGAAGGATGACACCCGGTTCGATACAAATAATATCGTAAGTTGTATTACGATTTCGTTTTCCATATTTGTAAAACCTTATTTTTTTGAGGAGGTATTTTAAAGGTTTTATTGTTAACGTATGTAGGAATGGATGACGAAACTACGCTTCCAAAAAGAAAACGACATTAAAATTTGAGTATTATGAGTGCTACCTTACTTTGAAGGAGGTAGTGGAGGATTTCAACCCGTTGTGGATAGCAAGGCACATGGGTTAATGTAACATCACTATGCTTCATGCTTTTGTTGGAATACCTCTTGTAAACACTCCAGGGAGACTACTCGGCCTCTTTTTGTCACAGACCAGTTTGAATTCTCGTAGGCCATTTATTATCGTTGTATTTTTAAATTTCGCAGTACGTGTAATAAATTTAAATTAATGAGGAAAATTAAAGTATGTTTAGATGACATTTAATTCTTACCAGTCATTATATCCAAAATAAATGTTTTGGGAATACAGAAGTACCATCATATTTAATATTCCTATTATTTTACCATGAATTAAAGGCAAATAACTAAAGTGTCGACGATTTGGTGTCTATTCATCGCTACATGAAAGGATCATTACGAGGTCCTCTATAAAAAAACTTTTTTGGCCATGAGGATGAAGGTGCAAAACATAAGGTATTCAAATCCATCTAGTTCGCCTTCTCCTCGTAACATTGTTTCATCTCGTCTTTTTTATCCAAAACATACAACAATAGTATTATGGATAGGTATCTGTCGAAGAGGATATTGCTATCACTAACGTGGGCAAGTGTTGTTACCCTTCCCGAGGTGGACCATTACCGGGTTAAAGCTATCTGGTTTGGAACAGTATTTGAAAATTACACAACTATTCCCAAATATTCATCAAAGAAAATGATTCTTTGTAAAGGCTAGGCTTGGAGTAATTAAAAAAGGGGGTGAGGGTTTACGTCAAATGCGAAAGAAATTTATATGACACATAACCAATCTCCTCTATAGATGGGTTCACGAGTGGTAAGTAGTTTATCTTTTACTAATACCACTTTTTTTAATCTTTAACATGAACACTAAATCGTTATGAACCATTTGTCTAAAGGAGCGATATGCAAAATGGAAATACGCTCGTGATACTGAGCAAAGATTTCATGTTTTACCAATGCTACTTAATCATGAAGGCTAACATCCCCCAACTAAACACGATACAACCGCCAGATCCTCAACAAGGGGACGAAGATTAACAAAACCGCATCAACACCATGATATCAATTAAATGGTTTTGTGGGCAAACCTCTTTGTAAACCCATACGAGACAAAACTTCGTCCGTTATGGCCACATAACGGTTTAAATGGTAGATGTCTTTGGTAAAAGTTAGCTAAGTTTACTTTTGAATTTTTTTTAGCGATCTTTAATCATCCCATCAATGTATCAGCATCAATTTATTACGAATGGTATTTTCTCCTTTCAATTTATTCATAATGATATTTTCCGTAATAAATATCGTCATGGGTCCCCCTTGGTTTGGTTTCACCACAAAGCTGTTTTTAGTCAGGATATTTGATTCTTTGGGAAGACGGGAATTTGGGTCGATGCAATGTAGGGGTTATCGATAAATAGTAAGGGTCGCTATATAAATGATAAGTGTCCCTTGGTAACAATAAGCGACTTTTGGGTAAAGATTCGTGGGTGGTTAATAATTTGAGTCTTGTCTTTATTAATATCTCTTGGAATCATTTCACCATGAATTGTCATATGTGTTGATGCATTATTTTGAGTGATCAAATCATGATTCTAGTCTTCTTCTGTTTCCAACCATATACTATGACACCATATGTACCAGTTGATTTAACCCCAACAATGGTCGTTGTACCATCTATTCTTGCCCGAGATAGGTCTTTCATTGTCCTCCAAAAGGTGTTTTAAACAGTAAAGGGCGTATGTGAACATCAAAAGTGTGTTTTAGATTGAGAAGGCTTGTCGGTGAAAAGCGCTCTATGCGTGCAAACAGTTTTTCATTTACTACGAATGAGTTGGATGTGTTTTAACAATTTCCACACAGATTATTAATTTGGATCCTATAAATATCCAGGTTTACCCAAAGGTACTTCTCACCCACCGAGTAATTGGAAATTGGATTATCTTCCTCCAAACAACATACACCTAGGAAATCTTCTCACGGCTTTCTACCCATAAATTAACTCATTGTACGTACACAACAATGGGATCGTTTGATTCGTTTGAAGATTTGCAAATCACAAATACATGGTACAAAGAATCTCGAGTAGTGGACCGCTCTTGAGTAAAGCCGGAGCTCCGAAACCTTTTGGGCAAAAATATACAACCAATATATACGAGAATATGGGAATCCAAACGTAAGAAGTCTTCATGATTCACGATAGGTACGGATTATACAAAAAGCCATTTGCGATTTTATAGCTATTCAACAACGACTCACCAAACACGGCCGTATTAGAATGTCATCCCGACAATTTGTAAGTGTTGTTTAATTTATTCCGTCCATTGGTTAATTGATTGGTTCTAAATTTGCTGAGTATATTTTCACTGTGTTTTTGTAGCACGAATTGGTTAAAGCGGGGTATTTAGAGGAAAAAGGTGAGGCATTCACATTCGATGAATGCTATAATTTCATGGTATCCAAAATCCCGTAGTATGGATCAGGGCAATTCATCGACTTCATCGAGTGAAGTCTAAAACTGGAATCTATGTTTGTAACTACTTTGTGGGATAGTCTGTTATGAACCTCACGAGACTAAACTAAATCAGATTAGGGTCACCTAGGGTTTAAAGGCTTGTTACACGTGCTAAGTGTAACCGTGATTCCCTACGAAAGTGAGTTAGGTTATTAATTACGTTGTTCTAATGTAATACGATGTTAAACATGAAAGTCGTTATTTTAAAAGTTATTCATACGTCATTGCAATAAGTAAGAAAACACATTACATCATAAAAAACCCAACGATTTCAAACGAACAATATTAACCACTCATAAACATCTCACGAGAACAACATTCAATTTTATATGCGACGGCCTAAAAATAATTGGCCACGAAATGCCTGAAAGGCTTCCTTGTGCCGCTTCATACATTGCCATCGCCCGAGCACGATTACCATTTGCAAGAACGCGATCTTTAAAACGACCACAAATCCTTTTCAAGATCCTAACACGGTGTTGGATACGTATGGCGGAATACCTAACGCTTCCATTCCCAATTTGAATCAAAAAGTATTCCCTCACTCGAATCCAAAACGCCATACCCGCCGGAGGGTTTTCTGTATCATGATCCATATCCGCAACCTTACAATAACTAATCACCAGAGCGGTATCTTCATGCATCGAAAAACGAGGCATCGTGAGTGATTAATGTTGTGGAAATAAGATATGAAACTTTTATAATTTTGGATTGAAAAACTTTATCTTTTTGGTTGAGTTTGAGCATTACACCTTATGCAGATAATTGATTTGTGAGGCGTTTATCACAAATTTATCTTTGAAACTCTCGGATGGGTTTAAATGTAATTTTGAAATTCTTCAAAGGAATAAATTATAAATATTGGCAACTTTTCTGCATGAGTACGTATCATTGGTCGGGCATTATTTTGCATGTCATATTAGTAGCTTGATATGATTTTGTGTCTGGGTAATGGTTAAATAGAAAATGACCTTTGAAAGAAGAGCTGACTAAAGACCGTTGTACACTATTACAGATTAGATGTGTAATAGTATTCTCTCGACATCTACAATTATCACTCATCACATTGTGTTTTCATAACACGGCCCATTGAGTTGTCCACCACTTGTATGTCAGACAAAAGTGTAAAGATAGGCATTGAATTAGGCAGCTTTCCCTTTTGATTTATTATCATACACGTGGACTGGAATAATCACGTTTGGAATCTGGTGGTTGGGGAGTTTACCGAATTAAGTTGAAATATTCACGAATGGGAGTTTGCCAAGAAGTGTGTCCCTAACTTGAGGTCCTAAAACACTCATACATAAACAAACCCAAATAAACGTTAACATACGTAAACAACATAAAAAATACACAATACATATGAAATAAACATTACATCGAACGCGCCTCATTGACCAGAATTAAACAGGATTAAACATTACATCATAAACACATAACATAACACAACTTACTAAAGAGCAACAGATCGTTTAATTATTCGGCCCATTCCACCAAATTACACCCAGGACATTGCCAGAATTGTTTACCATAGGTGTTGTTATCTTTAGACGATGTAGTTTCATAAAAAACCTACATCAAGACACCGGGCATGACGCCTCTTTTCATGTTCAACCTTAATCATACCTTTCTCTTTGAAGTTTTGCAGAGTACATTAATATTTTTATCATCTTTAAACTTGATTTGCATCTTCTAACCATTGGGCTTCTTCACGGCAATTATCGAACTGGCATCGAAGGTACCTTCTTTTTCCAGGTTCCGCTTCTAATAAGAATTTTATTCCGGGACAACCTCTCTGCGGGCACTTGGAATACATCCAAGGGCATTGCATGGCTGAATGGTCTTCAAGGAAACAGAGCGGACAAATTTGGTTTGCTTCTACACACACAATTTGTTTTCCCTTGCGATTAGAATTCATTTTTATCCGGCTAGATTGGAAGAAGGGTTTTATGTTCGATGGTGTGTTTCTTTGAGTGTATTTATTGGAAAAAATTTATATTATTTATAAAGGAAATCCCCCTTAAAAAATCTTGTCGTTATAAAGTGTGTTGATAAGGATAACAAGATTTCTATCAAGTATCGTTATCCAAAGCGTTGTCCTGGATGACTTAATTGCAATCTGCATAAGCTGAGTAGTACGAGTGTTTTTATCTACATAATTGGGCTATGTTCAACCAGAAGTTCTATTTTAGATAGTATACTTGAATTTAACA
This sequence comes from Papaver armeniacum, assembly GCA_023531295.1. Taxonomy (NCBI): domain Eukaryota; kingdom Viridiplantae; phylum Streptophyta; class Magnoliopsida; order Ranunculales; family Papaveraceae; genus Papaver; species Papaver armeniacum. Next base: position 9,264 of record JAJJWW010015898.1, read on the forward strand.
TTACGGTGTAAACCTAGGGTGTAGGAAAAAAGGTCAAACAAATATAAAACATCCACGCTTGATTTGAAACACGTTTACGAGATACTGTGATTCAATATCGTGCGATGCAGTTCAAACTGCGTCCGAGAAGAATATTCCGTGAATTTTTTTCCATGCGCAGTTTGGAAATGCGTTTTGTGCTTTTTCCACACGTGATTGAAAGCTGCGTACCTTGGGTACTTCCAACTTGGATCCAAGTCAACGCAAAGACTCGTTACGGATTTGATAACCTGTTTCATCGTGTTTGCGACACTTCTTGGTGTCTAAAGTGGGATCTTGGATCCCACTAGAGCTAGCCTAAGTGGCTTTATTCTTGCAACTAGAATCTTAGAGACATTTTTATATGAAGTATTGCACAAACTTATTGGCCTAAACTCGGAAGGAGTGTGGTAGGCTTTTTAGTCTTTGGTATTAGAGATGTAGGTTTTGTTAAGAGATCGAAGGATATATTTAGAATTGAAAAACTCTTGACCATATCACATACATCATCCCCAACTATATCTCATTGTGATTTATAAAACCCAGCTTGAAACCCCTCAGGACCTGGAGCTGACCAATTTTCCGTGCCTTTAAGAGCAGAGAAAATCTCTTCATTAGATGGAACTACAGTGAGTAATCTGTTGTCTTCTTCAGTAATGATAGTTGGAATATGGTTGTAAAACTTTTCTTCTATAATTGGATTTGTAGAAGAACTTATCTCTTGAAAATTTTCTGTAAGAAGTTTGGCCAGCTGATCTCTAGAATGAAGCCAAATACCATTCTTATCCTTGAGAGAATCAATATTGTTTCTAACTCTCTTCCTCTTCCTCTTAGTAAGAGTATAGAAATATTTTGTATTATTATCCATATCTGGACTTCTGTTTATTGAATTCATATTGAATATGATGCCACCTTTGAAGTTCTGCATTTACTTCAAGAGCTTTAGAAGTATTTTCTGGAGAATGTGGTTGTGCTTGAATATCTGTGAGCTGTTGTTGAAGAGTATCCACCTGAAGATTAATGTTTCCAAAGTGCTTTCTATTCCACTTAGAAAGTGCAATTCTGTAAACTCGCATTTTCTTAGTGAGTATGAAAAGCGTGAGAACCCTGCACCTCGCTTACTCCATGCCTTAGCTATTTCCACGCACATTTTTATCATTCACCAAGTTTGAAAGAACTTGAATGGTTTCCAAAGTTTAGGCTGATTATAATCGGTAATAAGCATTATAGGGCAATGATCACTACCCACTTGACTTAGATGAAGAACCCTTGAAGATGGAAAGATCGAATTCCAAGCCGCATTACCCAAAGAAGTGCGAGTATCGGACATAGAGTATGTACCCAAACCGCCGCCATATTTGAGGGGAAGGGTAACAATTCTATGTTGAAGCAACCCATATCCAGGGCCATCACCAGTGATTAAGTGTCGTAAATAGTGAACTTCACAATTTCAAAACTACCGAACGGAAAGTAGACAAATTTATTAGTTTTTGAAATTTTATTTGGGGCTACTATCACAGTGGGTAGATAGTGAACTTCACAAAACTACCGAATGAAAAGTAGAAAAATATGAAATTGAGGAAAAAAAATTCAATTTGGAGTCTTTTGCATAATCGGTAGTAGTGATAGATGTTATTAAATACCGATTGTGCTTTACTTTTGGAACAGAAGTGTATAAACGGTAGATAGCATACTCTATTATCTATTTATTTATTTTTGCTTCAAACAAAAGTCTTATTTAGCTAAGTGTTGTCATACATAATAGAGTTTAGCAGGAAAGACGGTGGATCCCCTTTCCAACTATTACACACACCCTCTTTACGGGCATGTTTAGCAAGTTTATCAACACATTTATTGGCTAATAAGAATATGAAGTAAGCGAAATTAACAAAAAAAACTTATGTCTTCAACTATGCCCCGCAACTCCCATGAAGTATCAGATGTTTTTCCTTGGATAGCTTGTGTGAGACTTTGATAATACGATTCAATGATGATGTTCTTGATTCCTAACTAAATCCCCCACTTTAACCCCTCCAAAATAGCTAAGCTCTCCAAATGATCCGCTCCCATGCTCCATTTAAGTGCATGCACATTGAAGCTACATGGGTACCTACACAATTACGAAATATCAGTCCAAAACCTCCATTTTTTGTTCTTTCACAAAAGGAAGCATTAGTATTCAGTTTTATATGATCAAAATCAGGGGGAAGCCATCTAGAAAACACACTATTTCTAACGTTATTGTTGTTGGTTTGTTGAAATTCAACTGCATTTAGAAGAAATCTATTAATAGCCTGCACCATCTGTTGAGGATTTTGAGATGTATTTTCAAAAACTAAGCAACATCTCTTCTTTTATAAGAACCAGCAGACAGTGGCCATCTTGGTAATGATGAAGCTATCTGAATCTTTAAACCAAGAAGATATCCATTCCTTTGTAGTAGACCATTGATTATCCACTAGTCTCGTAGCCGAGATTGAACCAAACATCCCTTCGTAGAGGAATTCGGCTAAAATATGCGAGTAGTCTCGTAGCACGTTTGCATCTCCACAAATAACTTCCTTTTGCGTCATTATTCTACTCAATCTTTCCTTTAATGGTACGATATCTTTAACACGCTTCTAGATGAACATACTTACTCTAGGAATAACATTTATGTTTTATACCTTCCTCCAAATATTATTACGAGCAGGTTTGTAGTTGGCTTGACCATTTTGATTCTTCAAGTTGTAAAGAGCATAATAGGAACACTTGACTGTAAAACTACCATTCTTGGTCAGAGTCCAACATAACTTGTCTTCACAATGATGAGGAATCCTCATTCCAAGAATCTGTTGAACAGTGTCAGAATCAAACATATTAATGATCAGCTGAAACTTCCAACTTTTAGTGTCCTCATCAATTAGCTTAGATACATATTTGAAGGAGAAAGCATTGTTTGCTGAACTAGAAGGAGAAGAAGGGTATTCTTGACGCGATATCCACTTATCTTACCAGATTAGGACCTGTTTGCCATTACCAACTGACCAGCAACTAAATCTTTTGATGAAATCAAACTCTGAACTGACACTCTTCTAGGACCAAGTAGAGTCCGTATTTTTATGGGCATGAAGAGGATGAGACTTCTTGAAATATTTGGCTTTAAGAGAACTTACTAGAAGACTATCCTTTGTAGTACATATTCTCCAAGCATCTTTTGCCAATAATGCATGGTGAAAACAATGTGGATCTCTAAAATTAAGTCCGACATCATCCACGGAGTCTTGCACATTCCCCGGAAAAAAGTAAGGAAAAGGCCTTTCTTGTCGATTTATTCCACGAATCTCGGTTGGATCGAATTCATCTTCTTTAATGTTTCTTTGGAATCTTATAAGAACTCATCTGGTGAAGAGGGATGGTACTTAGTACATTTCTTACCATGATACTCCTTTCATCTTGAGATTGATTGGTTCCTCTCCACTTCGATAATCTTCTTTCCATATTACCTATCAAGTTGTTAAAAGATACTTTTTTCTTTTTGTTGAGAAAGAGAGGAATACCTAGATACTTTTCCTCAGGATCCATCTTCTTAATATTGAGCAAACTTGTAATACTAGAAGTTTGCATGCAAACTAAGATTCTTGTTGAAATTGATGCTATATTTTTGATAGTTCAACAACCGACCCGAGCATGAACCTGGAAGTCCTCCAGAATACCTTGTAGATTTTTTATGTTATCTTGATTTTCCTAAAAATAAGGCAATGTTTTAGGACCCATTTGCCATTACCAACTGACCAAAGAACTAAATCTTTTGATGAAATCAAACTCGAACTCGACACTCTTCCGGGACCAAGTAGAGTCCGTATTTTTATGGGCATGAAGAGGATGAGACTTCTTGAAATATTTGGCTTTAAGAGAACTTACTAGAAGACTATCCTTTGTAGTACATATTCTCCAAGCATTTTTTGCCAATAATGCATGGTGAAAACAATGTGGATCTCTAAAATTAAGTCCAAAGATCATCCATGAGTCTTGCACATTCTCGAAAAAAAAAGTAAGGAAAAGGCCTTTCTTGTCTCGATTTATTCCACGGAATCTCGGTTGGATCGAATTCATCTTCTTTAATGTTTCTTTTGGAATCTTATAAGAACTCATCGGTGAAGAGGATGGTACTTAGGACATTTCGACCATGATACTCCTTTCATCTTGAGATTGAGTGGTTCCTCTCCACTTCGATAATCTTCTTTCCATATTACCTATCAAGTTTGTAAAAGATTTTTTTGTTTTTGTTGAGAAAGAGAGGAATACCTAGATACTTTTCCTCGGATCCATCTTCTTAATATTGAGCAAACTTGTAATACTAGAAGTCTGCCCAGCGAACTAAGATTCTTGTTGAAATTGATGCTATATTTTGGATAGTTCAACAACCGACCCTGAGCATGAACCGAAGTCCTCCGAATACCTTGTAGATTTTTTATGTTATCTTGATTTTCCGTAAAAAATAAGGTGATCGTAAATGCCAAAAAGTAAATGTGATATGGGAGGAGCTGTCCTTGCAATCTTGATACCACTTATATTTTTAGTAAATTCAGTTGCCACCATAGCTCTTGAAATAGATTCCATTTCCACTATGAAAAGATATGGAGAAATAGGATCTCCTTGCCGTATACCTCTAGTGGACTTAAATGGCTTACAAGGAGATCCATTCATCAGCACTGTGATCTCCGTTGTTGATATACACTGATAAATAATAGCACACCATTCATCTCCAAAACCCATACGCTTCATTACTTCAATAAGAAAGTCCCACTCTAACTTATCGAAAGCCTTCGACATATCCAATTTTAAAGCCAAATAACTATCAACTTTTCTTTTCCTTTTTAATGTATGAATAATCTCATTAGCAAGAGAAATGTTATCTGATATGAGCCTCCCAGGAACATAGGAAAATTGGAGAGGAGATATAACTTTGTGAAGTACAAGCTTCATTCTTCTAGACATAATTTTGGAAATCATCTTGTATGAAGTGTTACACAGAGCAATATGTCGACGCATTTTCTTCAATCAGCCAACACATTTTCTGGATCTCAGACAGCATCATCTCCAATTTCTGTGATACTCAGGTGCCGACATAACCTCTCTGGGCTCGGGAAAGAATGATTGATAAATTGTTCTCTCAATTCCAGGTGTTGGTAATAACCAAAACCTCTATAAGCACCCAACAAATGAACATAGAGATAACAACAAATTGTTCTCTCAATTCCAGGTGTTGGTAATCTCTCTCAATTCTGGACATAGAGATTCTGCACACTAGTCATAAGAAGTTAGACACATAAATGAACACAATCTCATTCTTAAAAGTTGAGAGAGAAATAACCATCCCTTCTCGACTAAAATTCGGGTTCGGAGTGATCAAAAGTCTCGAATCTGCCTCACAAGAAAGGGTTTTATGATATTGCTCTAAATAAACAGCTCTTTATGGGTCACACATGTGTCCAGGTTGGAATAAAGAGAGAATCCTGAGACACGTTGAATGGTAGGAAGGCAAAACCCTCCGAAATATTTTGAAAACCCACATCTTTTATATATTTTTGAAAACCCATTTTTCCGACGATCTCTTCGAAAGGAAATCAACCATTTAACGAAGGTGGGAATATGCTTACTTACAGTGAATCCGTTCGGCGTGCAGCTAGCACCACTCTCACAGCATCCATAGAAACGTCTTCGGTTTTCTATCGGTGTCTTCATCTTCGTCTTCGGTCTTCAACTCTTGATGATAACTCTCGAACTTCGTAGAATCTCGACAATATGATTCTTTCCTCTAATTCCTTGTCGCTTGAAACTTCATTATAGATATTCCTTCTTTCCATAGGCTTTATTGAAAGAATACAAAAATAAAAACGAACTATACAAACCAAATTTTTTTTTCCTTTTTCTTCTTTTTTTTTTTTTCTTTTTTTTTTCTTTGAAATCAAACAAATACAAAATAAAAATAAAAACAAAACAAAATAAAAAACTATTAACAAACCTAAAACTTTTCTCTTGTCTATTTTTTTTCTTTTTTTTCTATTTTTTTTTTATATTTTTATTTTCTCTTTTTTTTTTCGTTTTTTTTTTTTTTCGAGACAAGAGAAAGTAAAATACAAATAAAATAAAAACGTAAGTACAAAGGCCATGGTGTAAGTACTTTACCGCTTGATTCTTCACAACTTATATGTCTTGATATCATAAACTTCTCGAACTCTCATCTTGATAATTTTCACTCTTTTTTGTATTGTTGCCTCAAACGTCTTCAACTTTCCTTGTAGATTTGTGATGCTCCTCTTGTTGATGATGATGGTGTTTCTATGGACCTGTTGGTGTAGAGAGAGATAAGGTGGATGGTGCTAACTGCGAACAAGATTACAAGTGGTATGTAAGTTAGCAATTCGATGTCACCAACATGGTTGATAAAAATAGCACTCAAGAGATCAAAATAGTGCTTCTATGGTGGGAGGTTGGGCAGCTCACCATTCTGCCCGGAATTTACGTACGGTGACACACACTCTAAAAGCACAAATTTAGACAGGTACAAAGAATTGAAGGTCGGTGCCTCACATTATGTAACTTGGGTAGTCTCCACTATAGGGGACCACTACTCTAATACCGAATTTCAGTCTGCACCTTATTTGCCACTGGCATGGTTAAATCCAACTTTAACTCTCATACAATTAAGAAACCTGATCATGTTCTCTGTCATCTCTAAGTTCAGTCACTATTATGAGATTCTCGATGTAATCTTAGCGACATGTATACTATGTGACTCTAAACTAACTACAAGTTGGAGTTTTCTTATTCACTAATTACACAAAAGTTGAAAAATTTTGAAAAATTTACAACGCAAATGCTAAACCACTCCCCCACACTTAAACTTTACATTGTCCTCAATGTAAATTGAATCGTCCAAAGAAAGTCAAGGTAGGAAATCATAAAACAATATGCGACAAGAAAGCATAAAAAAACAAGAAAAGAAAAATTAAAAGATAAGAGATACAAAACCGGTGGGTTGCCTCCCACGTAGCGCTAGGTTTAAAGTCGTCAGCCCGACTATATCCTTGCAAGATTCATTCCCCATATACCAACAATCTGAAAAGTTGGGGATCCTTCCATAGAACCTGTTTTGGAAACACTAGCTTCACACAAATATTAGTAATATAAAGCAAAAGTGAAGCTATGAACCGATAAAAGCTTCCCCCACACTTATTCTTGTCCACACTTGGAAGTGTATAAAGAATATAGAAGTCGGGTACTTCCACGGTTTCTTGTTCCATAACCTGCATAGTATGAGAATCAAGTTTCTCTAATGGCGGAAAACGAGAAACAAAGTCATTCAACAATATTCTCGAAGCACATACATTCAAACCAATAAGAGGTAAAGGAGAAGAAATAATAGGCAACGGGTTAGACAAACATTGCACAATCTCTTGTATTACGGAATCCTCTTCATCCTTGAAAAACTCAAGTGAATTATTCACCTCTTTTATATCATGGTCCTCTATCAAACCTTGCAACCATTCTTCGTCCGTTTCTGCCGTAACCAACGTTTTGACATAAACATCATCATTATAAACATTCACAAGTTCAATTGGGTCTTCCACAATATTGGTCATAACGGTCTCATTCTCAACATATTCCTCCTTTTTGTTGTAAGGCACATACTCTTTTGCGGATCCAAATTTTATTATAAAAAACTTTTCTAGAACACTCGAAAATGCATCATCCTCAAACTCCACCCTTTGAATAGGCTCTTGATCATTATTACGATCAATGCTTGAGTAATCTACACAAGTGTCAACATATTCCTCTTCTTCTTCATCTTGATCCCAAAAAGACTCCTCGGAGATGTCACCATGAGTTGTTTCAAGCAATATATCATAATCACCGTCACTATCATAGTCAACATAAGATTGTTCCTCGCTGAATTTAGTGTTGTTAATCTCGAACTCATCCTTTTGAATAGGTGAATGATCATTATTACGATCAAGAGTTGAGTTAACTACACAAATATCAACAAAAGTCCCCAAAGGTTCGCCTTTTTCAACATAATTATTCATTTCCTCCTTGTACTCATCAATGCCTTGTCTTAAAGTGGAAACACCTTTTTGAAGCTCTTGGAGTGTTCCATCCAAATTCTGAATATAGTGTTCCATTTGTTTGTAAAGATCATTCGACAAAGAAAAAGTAGAATTACTTACTTCAGTATTGTTAGGCCAATTATATTCCCTTTGAATGGATGGATGATCATAACTACGATCAGAAATTGGGCCAAACATACTATGAGCACATTCGGTCGATGAAATTGGTTCCACGCTTGGTTGTCCACAAACTGACTCCATGCTGTCCATAAATTGTTGCATTTCATCTACCAAATTAGAGGAAATATGAATAGGAGCACAAGTATCATCCCCTCTTTGTGGTTGCTCACTTACATACCCACCGTAAGAAGGTTGGCATGTATGAGAACAACTAAAAGGGTACGTGGAGTATTGATCATAACCAAAGGATTGATTTTGATTGTACTCCCCGTAAGGGTGATAGTTTTCATGTTGTTGAGGTTGAAATCCGTATTGATTGCTCCAATAAGCTCCGTCCATAGAAATTGGTACCTGAAACGAGATTCTCAAAACTCGGTTAAGTCCCAGAAAATAAGAAAAAGTAAAACAAAACTAAAAACAAAAATAAAAATAAAAAACCAAAAACAATTGACAACCGCTGCCTCCCCGGCAACGGCGCCAAAATTTGATCGTTGTCGTAGGCGTCAAAAATAAATTACACTTTCTTACTACTCAAAATATATAATGAAGCAAGGGCAAGAAAGGATCGATCCCACAGAGAGGTCTTGGTTGTCAATATGTTATGGTTTCCTATATAAAACACCGAGGATTTTCTGATTTAAACGGAAATAAATAAAAGCAAAACAAATAAAAGTAAACACGCAAATCAAGGATGTGAAAATATTGGATAAAGGTTTCATCTTCAATTGTAAACAAGTTTATGAATATATGAATAGAATTCGTATTTAATCTCGCTATCATCAAAAGCCATAGAATACCTTATTGCAAGAATACTCCTTAATTTCCTAAGTCATCAACACACACATTAGGGCTGCATATGTGAATTCTACCTAAAGAATAACCTAACGCCTTGCGCTAATCAAGTTCAATTCCTAGGAGCATTAAGTTTCAGAAATAGGCTAATCAATGCAATTGTAATACATTGCGCAAACAATTCGAACAAAGGTCAATTTCTACATATGATTACAAGGATGTATCACTACAACCTAGAATCATATCATGCTACTCGTATTCAAGGTTATCGCTCGATGAAAACCCTAAAATTAGCTATAGATATGGATGTGAGTTCAATCAATTCTAGACTTAACTAAACAAACATTCAATCATATTGCAATACATCAATCATGCAATTATTATAACCCGTAGAAATCAAACGATAATATTGAGAGAAAACTAATTCATAAAAATCATAACTTGGTTGCAAAATCCAACTACATCTTCAACCAATAACAAAAACTTAGTTACTCATGGCATAGGAGTTCATAGCAAGAAGAAGGAGAAAACCTATCATGTTTCTAAACCCTCGAACAAGAGTAGAGGCAAAAGAATAGAAAAAGATATCTCCCACATTAGGTAAAAGTCCTCTCTTTTATAGCTTTTCTCCAACTTCTAAAATTAGGTCTAGTCTTCAAAGTCCATTAGGTGAAAATCCACCAAGCCCATAAGAGTGAGAAACCCGTGTAGAAAATACGCCCCAAAAGTGGTCGCCGGAAATCTGGTATTGTGGCCGGAAGTTGGCCGGAAACGTCGCCGGAAGTCAGCTCCGGTGACCGGCAAAGTCCACCCGGTCACCGGTCAATGGGTCGGATCGGTCGGGTCAACTCTGAGTCGGATCGGGTCAGCGGGTCGGACTGGTTCATCAGGTGAGTCAGCCAAATCAATGAGTTAGATGACTAATCAGCTGAGTCAGGTGCTAACTAGCCTGACTGGGCTTAGCATGAAATTGCACAGGCCAGATGCTGTGTGTGTAGTGCAATGGTTGTGCTTTACCAGTACAAGCCAGCCAAGATGGCTGTTCATCTTGCATCTTACCAAAGACAAATCCTCATCATGTCCTGCTCTTTTCTCACCACCAGCTGCAACTCCAACCATCAATTCTTTCATCATCTCCCTGCAACATCTGCTCCCATATCCTGTTCATTCCACCTCAGATCACAACAGCATTACCACAGCTCACTCCCACTGCCATGAACCATATTCATTCCTCCACAGCAATCCATAGATCCTAACCAGATTCAAATCCCCCTGCAACAAGAATCCATTCCCAGCTTCACCTAAGCTCAGGGCTTCATTTGCTTGTGCTTTGCCCTGCAATCCCAGTAGCAGCATCAAGTTCACCACACAACCAACATAAACCCATGGATTCTAACCACCATTCCTTCCCAGAACCCATTCAGCACCAGACCACCTGCTTTCCCTGTAACTCAACATTCACATTCACAGTCCACAAACCCATTCTCTTCAGGCCTCTATGCCACCAGCAACACACAACACCACTTCACTGCCATCAGGCCATGGCAACAGCTTCAGGCACCACTTCATGGCATTTCAACCACCTGCACTTTATCCACCTGTGACCTCGGATCTTGGTTTTGGATCGCAACAACATGACCTTGGACCAAGCCACAGCAACTCTATACCACCTGCTTCACAGCCATCACTCAATTTCCAGACCTGCAGCTTATCACCTCCATTGCATTTAATCCTGCCACTCCCATTTCCTGCCAGCTCCAACAACATCAGCTCTGCCTGACCTGCTCTGCCACAGTCCACCAGAGACTCAAGCCATCTGAGCTACTATTTCACTATATAGGTGTGGAACCTGAGCTGCCCAACCTGCAATCCCAGCTGCAACTGATTCTTGCCAATTCCATCACCTGCTCTACAATACACAGCACACCCAGCACTGCTTTCAATTTCTTGCACCTTGCAGTCCAACCTCAACTCCTTATTCCCTGTAATCAACACAATCTCCTTATCAATCATACCCAGACCCTTATACCACCAGCACTGATTTCAATTCATGAACCACCATTCTTTAAGGTACCCATGGCTTCAGAGATCAAAATATCTGCATTCTCAGGCAGCTCTACTTCCTCAACTTTGCCTTTAATCACCATCTATGACTCTGCAACCACAGAGCCAGCCTCTGCCTGTTAGCCTTTCAAGCTTCAATTCCACAACAACAAACCCATGACAAAAATTGCAGCCACACAACTCTCAATTCGTGACCAACCCCTTATTATCTTCACTTAACAGAACCCACTTTTCATTTCTTCACCTCCATGAAAACCTAGATATAAACAGAAGCAACTCATGTTTTTTCACTACCAACAAACCCTAAATCAACCACCATCTTCACTTCCAACCACCAGATAAAACCTGGGTTAATCGATTGGTCTCTTCCTCGTTTCATCTCACTGATTCTCTCTTGGCAAGAGCGGTGGCTCACTAACATCATCTTCTTCTCCATCTGGTTCTCAATAAAACCCACAACAAAAACCCATTTTCAAACCCTAGTTTCACCCGATTCTATGTATAGAGCCATGAATCAACAACGTACCATTTCTTCTTATTCTTGGTCAAATACGGATTCAACTTCCTTTCTTCAATCAGCCAACACATTTTCTGGATCTCAGACAGCATCATCTCCATTTTTTGTGATACTCAGGTGCCGACATAACCTCTCTGGGCTCGGGAAAGAATGATTGATAAATTGTTCTCTCAATTCCAGGTGTTGGTAATAACCAAAACCTCTATAAGCACCCAACAAACCAATATAGGCACCCAGTATTCTTCGTGTACTGTCAGTCCTAGGGAACTGACAAGCTTAACCATTAATATTGCCCGTAACCTTCTCAAACGGAACCGGAATGGCCTCGTTCTTTCGCCGATAGCTTCGCCTTTTTGCTCTGTTCCACTTAAATGAGTGATTTCTTCTCCTTTTGTTCTCGGTGACTCCATTGCACCTATAAAACTCAAAAGCAAACATAAAATACATAATTCACACGAAAAATAGCAAAGAAAGCATAAACTCTATATAGTAAATACGGTGTATTCTACACCTATCAGAAATCAAACGAGTTTTGGATGTCTGTTGCGCATGAGTTTACCGATATAATTGGAAATCACAACCTTCGTACTTGGAAATCCTTAAAATCACGTCTCTTTACAATAAAGAACGAAGTTAATTTTTTTGTTGCCATCCAGATTCCACTTTATCTCAGTGTTCCCGATAGGTGGTCCGCAGATAAGATTGTAGGTTTCCCTTTGTTATTGCAAACATGTGATTGAATATATTTGTTTCCTTAAATAACACTTATCATAACTATATATTCTAATGAACTGCAGGAGACTGATGCGCGCCAGTTGTACCTACAAAGGAAGGGAAAGAGATTCATGTATTTCAATTGCTACCTCAGCATGAGCCATCACTTTTCCTATATGAACCCCCAATTTTTAGCCCGTCGTGAAGCATGACGAACTCATAAATTCGCGGGTTGTGGGTTAAACCAGCATGAAAACCCTCACGAGACTAAACTCGTCCACTGGGGCCGCCTAGTGGTTTAAAGGCTTGTTACACGGGCTAAGTGTAATCGCGTGTCAAACGACAATGACATGAATTTTTAATGTTTTATTATTTTCCTCCTTTTTTTTGGTCCCGGACTCGTGCTTTTTAATCAAACAATGCATGTGGGAATAGTGACTCACCTTTTAGGTTGGTTAATATATGTTCATGTGTCATGTGAGAAGGACATATTATAATTGTATTTTTCCATGCATTATTTAAAGTTTTTGGATTTGTCCTTTTTTTTTTTGGATATGTCATGCAAAACAGCAATCGTCCCTTGAGAAACGATGGGGTTTTTTTGGACCAGTGTTTGTACCTTCCATCAATGAAGGGTTTATTCGCCCCTAGTGCGTAGGCTAAATGATAGTCACCAACCACTTTTCAGAAATTATATAATGTGGGTATGTGTGATGTCAATCAGAAACACCCTCAACTACTCTTACTTTCATACCAATTATTTCTGTTTTTTCCAAAAAAAAACTATGGACGGATATTCAAACGAAGAGGATGTCACGTTAATTCGTGTTTATTGTCGCGTTGCCAGTGATCCTACCATTGGAAGAGACATGGATACTGGGAGTTTTTGGGAGCGAATCCTTGGAGAATATAGATCGGTGATCCACAACGACAATGCAAGATCCACAAAGTCAATCCATTGTCGAGTGTCAATGTTGAAAAAACATATTAAGAGATACGTCGGTTTTGTGAGAGTGAGTATACGGGGAATGGCTGATGGGGGTTATGACCTAAGAACGACTGTAAGTTTTATTAAAATTGTATCATTTACGTTAGTGTATGACATATTATCCGTAGACTAACACCATAAATGAATTTTCATGCCTTGATCCGCCTTGGACAAAGCTGCATATGAGGCGGAGGGAAGATTATGGACGCACGGAACAGTTTTTCAAATACTGAAGGATACATTTGGCGAGATCTTTGATCCTGAGTTCCTTCCTCCTCCGTTACAAGGAAATCAATATGGGGAAGAAGCTTAAGACATGAAAAAAAACGTCTAAAGGTTTTGTGGGTTAAACCAGCATGAAAACCCTCACGAGACTAAACTCGTCCAGTAGGGCCGCCTAGTGGTTTAAAGGCTTGTTACACGGGCTAAGTGTAATCATGTGTCACACGATAATGACATCCTTTTAGATTTAATAATAAATTGGTGTGCTTTCCAACCAAATTTGGTGGTGAATTGGTATTGTGGTGGATATACATATATTTTCAATTTTCATTTACGAGTGATGGTGACCTGTCATAATTATTATCACTTTATTTTATTGAATATTGGCATCCCCTAAGTGACCACCTATGCGTCCCCTACATTACCCTGATTCCCCAGCTACGTCATTTATTGTGAACTCTATAAATATAGTATCACTCATCTTAAATAAAACGCAGAAAAAAACCTTCTTCTTTGTCTCATCCAGATATATATCGTCTTCCAATTATCAAGTCTTCAACAGTTTTAAAAGAATGGCTAGTTTTTCAAGCAACGAGGACGTCGCTCTAATTGGTGCATGGTGTTCTGTTAGATTAGATCCAGAAATTGGCCACGACCAAGAAAGCGTTGAATTCTGGTCCCGGGTTAGAGTCGGATACCTAACCTCATGGGATAATGGGACGGTAATAAGGAATGATCACGTGTTGCGGAACAGGGTTAGGTTGTTGGTTAGGGAAGTTACAAGATATGTTGTTTGTGTTCGGCGTTATTTGATGAACGTACCTAATGGATGGAACAATGCACGATGTGTGAGTAAAATGTAAATTTATTTTAAATTTAAATCCTTTTAATGAATCCCAGGTACTAACACATCTTATAAATTTATATCCAGTATGAGGAGGGTAGAATGGCTTACGAAGAACAAGGATAATTCTCCCAAAGATGGCGTCGACATGCAGTATTTGAAGTGATGAAATCACATTTTCCAGCTGAGTATGATCCTGAGATCTATGTACAACCAGTTCAGATTCCTCCTCCTCAGGATGCTATGCATGATTAAAGACAATGACACATTGTCTGAAGGCTTTGTGGGTAAACCTTTATGAAAACCCTCACGAGACAAAACTCGTCCAGTAGGGCCGCCTAGTGGTTGAAAGGCTTGTTACACGAGCTAAGTGTAATCGCGTGTCACACGACAATGACATATATTTAAAAGGTTTATGTAATTTTGGTTAGTTTGGTAACTTCAGGGGGAATTTGTATTTGGGGCCAAATACATTCTTGGTAGTTATAGAGTGTGGTCTACATCGTATAAATAAAAATTTAATTTCATATGGACAATCGGTCTTAACATTTAAGGCAAAAAAAAGGTGTACCACACTAATTTTGTGGACAGACATGTACCACCTTTTGTTCAACGCCATCATTGAATGACATTGCAAGCCCGGGCAAAAATTGTATCCCAGGACTCCTACAGTGTGACATTTCCCTATAAATGGATGTTGTTGAACCAAGATGGAAGACACAATCTTTAACACATCATTTGAATTTTCCCTCTACTATTTATTTCTATTAATTCTATATGGCTGTCGAATTCACCGTTGAGGAGGACGTTGCAGTTGTTGCCGCATGGATTGTTGTATTGACAGCGCCGGTGGCTGAAGGTGTTGATAGACCCACCCAGAGCATTTGGCATCAGGTACATACCAAGTTTGTCGAAAGATTTGGAGATCCAATACGTAGATCGAGCCAAGCATTAAGATACCGGATTGGGAGCATAAAAAGAGACGTAAAATTGTATGTTGCCCGCAAAGGTAGACTAATGATATGCGTTCCCCGGCGGTCCTTACGGAGGATATGGATATTGTAAGTTTTCGTCATAAAATACCCAATTTTAACAAACATAATATAGCATATGATAATTTGAATGCTTCATGCAGGAAACGATGACCAAAGCATATTTCCTTGAAAGAAACGGACGTCCTTTCAGATATTACGAATGCTACTTACTTATGAAGGACGCCATGAACGAGTACAATCCGACGAGGTTATATAGGCTTGTACCATAATAGATCTCGTAAACGCAGTAGTTAAACGAAGCTGAAGTTGTAGATGTCCCGTTGGTAAACGCGTTTTATCGTTTGTTTTAGTTTGGTCAACAGATGTTTATGATGTTAACCAGGGTATTACTTATTGTTTGTTTCATCTTTCTTGCAATTAGGTCATGAACCTTATTAAGAATGACGAGTTTTATTATAAACTTCCTTATTGCCCGATCTTTGGTGAAATCAAAGTCGGTCATTGCAGATTAGGATCCGGTAGGGTAAAGGAAACCAATCCATTTTTAGGGTTTTCTATATTATGGGCCGACAAAAAAATTTCTGGTAAATAATTAATGTTCATAAACACCATCTACTGTTTGAAACACGCCTTGGATGATGGGAAATTACATGCCACCGACAAACCCTAGTAGAGAGACTAATCAAGTAAAAGACGGAAATTTTGAAAGCTGTGTGTATGACACTGACATACTATTCGCCTGGTGATTTTTTTTTAGAGTGGGTCGTAAGGAGGACTCATCTATTAATATCCTATAAAAGAAGTCCTCCGTATAGATAATTATTGACCACAACTCCCCACATCCAATTTAATCTCTACATCCAATCTTGAATTTATATTCAACAAGATGGATTATACATCTACCATCGAGGAGAGAAATTCATTCATAGCGTCATGGATCGTGAGAAGGTCTGTTCCGAGTTGTAGAAGGAGTTGAAAAGGATGAACATAACTTTTGGCCACGGGTACATGCTCATTTTATTGCCAACTTTATGAATCCGAGCAAAGAACAATTTTTGATCTAAGATGTCATGTCAAAAAAATCTCGAGGCATGTTAGGATGTATGCCATCATCCAAGCCAAGCTACTTAGAAGGATGACACCCGGTTCAAAGTACAAATAATATCGTAAGTTGTATTACGATTTCGTTCCATATTTGTAAAACCTTATTTTTGAGGAGGTATTTAAAGGTTTTATTGTTGAACGTATGTAGGAATGGATGACGAAACTACGCTTCCAAAAAGAAAACGACATTAAATTTGAGTATTATGAGTGCTACCTTACTTTGAAGGAGGCCGTGGAGGATTTCAACCCGTTGTGGATAGCAAGGCACATGGGTTAATGTAACATCACTATGCTTCATGCTTTTGTTGGAATACCTCTTGTAAACACTCCCGGGAGACTACTCGGCCTTTCTTGTCACTTGGACCGGTTTGAATTCTCGTAGGCCATTTATTATCGTTGTATTTTTAAATTTGTAAAATACGTGTAATAAATTTAAATTAATGAGGAAAATTAAAGTATGTTTAGATGACATTTAATTCTTACCAGTCATTATATCCAAAATAAATGTTTTGGGAATACACAGAAGTACCATCATATTTAATATTCCTATTATTTTACCATGAATTAAAGGCAAATAACTAAAGTGTCGACGGTTGGGTGTCTATTCATCGCTACATGAAAGGAGGACTGTTACTGAGGTCCTCTATAAAAAAACTTTTTCGGCCATCGGGATGAAGGTGCAAAACATAAGGTATTCAAATCCATCTAGTTCTGACTTCTCCTGTAACATTGTTTCATCTCGTCTTTTTTATCCAAAACATACAACAATAGTATTATGGATAGGTATACCGTCGAAGAGGATGTTGCTATCACTAATGCGTGGGCAAGTGTTGTTACCCTTCCCGAGGTGGACCATTACCGGGTTCCGGCTAATACGGTTTGGAACAGCGTATTTGAAAATTACACACAACTATTCCCAAATATTCATCAAAGAACAGCAGTTGCTGTAAAGGCTAGGCTTGGAGTAATTAAAAAAAGGGGTGAGGGTTTACGTAGATACGAGAAAAGAAATTTATATGACACATAACCAATCTCCTCTATGGATGGTTCACGGGCTGGTAAGTAGTTTATCTTTTTACTAATACCACTTTTTTTTAATCTTTAACATGAACACTAAATGCGTTATGAACCATTTGTCTAAAGGAGCGATATGCAAAATGGAAATACGCTCGTGATACAGGCAAAGATTTCATGTTTTACCAATGCTACTTAATCATGAAGGCTAACATCCCCCAACTAAACACGATACAACCGCCACCGAATCCTCCGCAACAAGGGGACGAAGATTAACAAAACCGCATCAACACCATGATATCAATTAAATGGTTTTGTGGGCAAACCTCTTTGTAAACCCTTACGAGACAAAACTCGTCCGTTATGGCCACATAACGGTTTAAATGGTAGATGTCTTTGGTAAAAGTTAGCTAAGTTTACTTTTGAAATTTTTTTTAGCGATCTATAATCATCCCATCAATGTATCAGCATCAATTTATTACGAATGGTATTTTCTCCTTTCAATTTATTCATAATGATATTTTCCGTAATAAATATCGTCATGGGTCCCCCTTGGTTTGGTTTCACCACGCAAACTGTTTTTTAGTCAGATATTTGATTCTTTGGGAAGACGGGAATTTGGGTCGATGCAATGTAGGGGTTATCGATAAATAGTAAGGGTCGCTATATAAACAGTAAGTGTCCCTTGGTAACAATAAACGACTTTTGGGTAAAGATTCGTGGGTGGTTAATAATTTGAGTACTGTCTTTATTAATATCGCTGGAATCATTTCCACCATGAATTGTCATATGTGTTGATGCATTATTTTGAGTGATCAAATCATGATTCGCAGTCTTCTTCTGTTTCCAACCATATACTATGACACCATATGTACCAGTTGATTTAACCCCAACAATGGTCGTTGTACCATCTATTCTTGCCCGAGATAGGTCTTTCATTGTCCTCCAAAAGGTGTTTTAAATAAAGTAAAGGGCGTATGTGAACATCAAAAGTGTGTTTTAGATTGAGAAGGCTTGTCGGTGAAAAGCGCTCTATGCGTGCAAACAGTTTTTCATTTACTACGAATGAGTTGGATGTGTTTTAACAATTTCCACACAGATTATTAATTTGGATCCTATAAATATCCAGGTTTACCCAAAGGTACTTCTCACCCACCGAGTAATTGGAAATTGGATTATCTTCCTCCAAACAACATACACCTAGGAAATCTTCTCACGGCTTTCTACCCATAAATTAACTCATTGTACGTACACAACAATGGGATCGTTTGATTCGTTTGAAGATTTGCAAATCACAAATACATGGTACAAAGAATCTCGAGTAGCGAGGATCGCTCACCGGGTAAAAGCCGGAGCCCGAAACCTTTTGGGCAAAAATATACAACCAATATATACGAGAATATGGGAATCCAAACAGAAGAAGTCTTCAACAGATTCACGATAGGTACCAGATTATACAAAAATCCATTTGCGATTTTATAGCTATTCAACAACGACTCACCAAACACGGCCGTATTAGAATGTCATCCCGACAATTTGTAAGTGTTGTTTAATTTATTCCGTCCATTGGTTAATTGATTGGTTCTAAATTTCTTTTGAGTATATTTTCACCTTTGTGTTTTTGTAGCACGAATTGGTTAAAGCGGGGTATTTAGAGGAAAAAGGTGAGGCATTCACATTCGATGAATGCTATAATTTCATGGTATCCAAAATCCCAGAGTATGGATCATAGGGCAATTCATCGACTTCATCGAGTGAAGTCTAAAACTGGAATCTATGTTTGTAACTACTTTGTGGGATAGTCTGTTATGAACCCTCACGAGACTAAACTCGTCCGTTAGGGTCACCTAGGGGTTTAAAGGCTTGTTACACGTGCTAAGTGTAACCGTGATTCCTACGAAAGTGAGTTAGGTTATTAATTACGTTGTTCTAATGTAATACGATGTTAAACATGAAAGTCGTTATTTTAAAAAGTTGTCATTACGTCATTGCAATAAGTAAGAAAACACATTACATCATAAAAACCCAACGATTTCAAACGAACAATATTAACCACTCATAAACATCTCACGAGAACAACATTCAATTTTATATGCGACGGCCTAAAAATAATTGGCCACGAAATGCCCGAAAGGCTTCCTTGTGCCGCTTCATACATTGCCATCGCCCGAGCACGATTACCATTTGCAAGAACGCGTCCTGCCTAAAACGACCACAAATCCTTTTTAGCATCCTAACACGGTGTTGGATACGTATGGCGGAATACCTAACGCTTCCATTCCCAATTTGAATCAAAAAGTATTCCCTCACTCGAATCCAAAACGCCATACCGCCGGAGGGTTTTACGTATCATGATCCATATCCGCAACCTTACAATAACTAATCACCCAGAGCGGTATCTTCATGCATCGAAAAACGAGGCATCGTGAGTGATTAATGTTGTGGGAATAAGATATGAAACTTTTATAATTTTGGATTGAAAAAACTTTATCTTTTGGTTGAGTTTGAGCATTACACCTTCGCAGATAATTGATTTGTGAGGCGTTTATCACAAATTTATAATTGAAACTCTCGGATGGGTTTAAATGTAATTTTGAAATTCTTCAAAGGAATAAATTATAAATATTGGCAACTTTTCTGCATGAGTACGTATCATTGGTCGGGCATTATTTTGCATGTCATATTCTGTAGCTTGATATGATTTTGTAATCTGGGTAATGGTTAAATAGAAAATGACCTTTGAAAAAAAGGCTGACTTAAGAGGCTGTTGTACACTATTCTGATTAGATGTGTAATAGTATTCTCTGACATCTACAATTATCACTCATCACATTGTGTTTTCATAACACGGCCCATTGAGTTGTCCACCACTTGTATGTCAGACAAAAGTGTAAAGATAGGCATTGAATTAGGCAGCTTTCCCTTTTGATTTATTATCATACACGTGGACTGGAATAATCACGTTTGGAATCTGGTGGTTGGGGAGTTTACCGAATTAAGTTGAAATATTCACGAATGGGAGTTTGCCAAGAAGTGTGTCCCTAACTTGAGGTCCTAAAACAGTCATACATAAACAAACCCAAAAAAACGTTAACATACGTAAACAACATAAAAAATACACAATACATATGAAATAAACATTACATCAGACCGCGCCTCATTGACCATAATTAAACACGGGATTAAACATTACATCATAAACACATAACATAACACAACTTACTAAAGAGCAACAGACTGTTTAATTATTCGGCCCATTCCACCAAATTACACCCAGGACATTGCTAGAATTGTTTACCATAGGTGTTGTTATCTTTAGAACGATGTAGTTTCATAAAAAACCTACATCCGGGCACCGGGCATGACGCCCCCTTTTCATGTTCAACCTTAATCATACCTTTCTCTTTGAAGTTTTTGCAGAGTACATTAATATTTTTATCATCTTTAAACTTGATTGCATCTTCTAACCATTGGGCTTCTTCACGGCAATTATCGAGCGGCATCGAAGGTACCTTCTTTTTTCGAGTTCCGCTTCTAATAAGAATTTTATTAGGGACAACCTCTCTGCGGGCACTTGGAATACATCCAAGGGCATTGCATGGCTGAATGGTCTTCAAGGAAACAGAGCGGACAAATTTGGTTTGCTTCTACACACACAATTTGTTTTCCCTTGCGATTAGAATTCATTTTTATCCGGCTAGATTGGAAGAAGGGTTTTATGTTCGATGGTGTGTTTCTTTGAGTGTATTTATTGGAAAAAATTTATATTATTTATAAAGGAAATCCCCCTTAAAAAATCTTGTCGTTACAGTGTGTTGATAAGGATAACAAGATTTCTATCAGAAGTATCGTTATCCAAAACAGTGTCTGGATGACTTAATTGCAACTGCATAAGCTGAGTAGTACGAGTGTTTTTATCTACATAACTGGGCTATGTTCAACCAGAGTTCTATTTTAGATAGTATACTTGAATTTAACATTACAGTGTAAACCGGGTGTAGGAATAAAAGGTCAAACAAATATAAAACATCCACGCAGTTTGAAACTGCGTTTACAGGATACGCAGATTCAATATGCGTGCGACGCAGTTCAAACTGCGTCCCGGAAGAATATTCGTGAATTTTTTTTTTTCCATACGCAGTTTGGAAATGTGTTTTGTGCTTTTTCCACACGCAGATTGAAACTGCGTACCTTGGGTACTTCCAACTTGGATCCAAGCTGAACGCAGCACTCGTTCTGGATTTGATAAACTGTTCATCTGTTTGCGACACTTCAACAGTGTCTAAAGTGGGATCTTGGATCCCACTAGAGCTAGCCTAAGTGGCTTTATTCTTGCAACTAGAATCTTAGAGACATTTTTATATGAAGTATTGCACAAACTTATTGGCCTAAACTCAGAGGGAGTGGTAGGCTTTTTAGTCTTTGGTATTAGAGAGATGTAGGTTTTGTTAAGAGACTGAAGGATATATTTAGAATTGAAAAAACTCTTGACCATATCACATACATCATCCCCAACTATATCTCATTGTGATTTATAAAACCCAGCTTGAAACCCCTCGGGACCTGGAGCTGACCAATTTTCCGTGCCTTTAAGAGCGAGAAAATCTCTTCATTAGATGGAACTACGGTGAGTAACATTTGTCTTCTTGATAATGATAGTTGGAATATGGTTGTAAAACTTTTCTTCTATAATTGGATTTGTAGAAGAACTTATCTCTTGAAAATTTTCTGTAAGAAGTTTGGCCAGCTGATCTCTAGAATGAAGCCAAATACCATTCTTATCCTTGAGAGAATCAATATTGTTTCTAACTCTCTTCCTCTTCCTCTTAGTAAGAGTATAGAAATATTTTGTATTATTATCCATATCTGGACTTCTGTTTATTGAATTCATATTGAATATGATGCCACCTTTGAAGTTCTGCATTTACTTCAAGAGCTTTAGAAGTATTTTCTGGAGAATGTGGTTGTGCTTGAATATCTGTGAGCTGTTGTTGAAGAGTATCCAACTGAAGATTAATGTTTCCAAAGTGCTTTATATTCCACTTAGAAAGTGCAATTCTTGTAAACTGCATTTTCTTAGTGAGTATGAAAGCAGCAGAACCTTGCACCTGCTTACTCCATGCCTTAGCTATTTCAACTGCACATTTTTATCATTCAGCCAAGTTTGAAAGAACTTGAATGGTTTCCAAAGTTTAGGCTGATTATAATCAGTAATAAGCATTATAGGGCAATGATCACTACCCACTTGACTTAGATGAAGAACCCTTGAAGATGGAAAGACTGAATTCCAAGCTGCATTACCCAGTAAGTGCGAGTATCGGACATAGAGTATGTACCCAAACCGCCGCCATATTTGAGGGGAAGGGTAACAATTCTATGTTGAAGCAACCCATATCCAGGGCCATCACCAGTGATTAAGTGTCGTAAATAGTGAACTTCACAACGGAAAGTAGACAAATTTATTAGTTTTTGAAATTTTATTTGGGGCTACTATCACAGTGGGTAGATAGTGAACTTCACAAAACTACCGAATGAAAAGTAGAAAAATATGAAATTGAGGAAAAAAAATCAATTTGGAGTCTTTTGCATAATCGGTAGTAGTGATAGATGTTATTAAATACCGATTGTGCTTTATTTTTGGAACAGTGTATAAACGGTAGATAGCATACTCTATTATCTATTTATTTATTTTTGCTTCAAACAAAAGTCTTATTTAGCTAAGTGTTTTCATACATAATAGAGTTTAGCAGGAAAGACGGTGGATCCCCTTTCCAACTATTACACACACCCTCTTTACGGGCATGTTTAGCAAGTTTATCAACACATTTATTGGCTAATAAGAATATGAAGTAAGCGAAATTAACAAAAAAAACTTATGTCTTCAACTATGCCCCGCAACTCCCATGAAGTATCAGATGTTTTTCCTTGGATAGCTTGTGTGAGACTTTGATAATACGATTCAATGATGATGTTCTTGATTCCTAACTAAATCCCCCACTTTAACCCCTCCAAAATAGCTAAGCTCTCCAAATGATCCGCTCCCAATGCTCCATTTAAGTGCATGCACATTGAAGCTACATGGGTACCTACACAATTACGAAATATCAGTCCAAAACCTCCATTTTTTGTTCTTTCACAAAAGGAAGCATTAGTATTCAGTTTTATATGATCAAAATCAGGGGGAAGCCATCTAGAAAACACACTATTTCTAACGTTATTGTTGTTGGTTTGTTGAAATTCAACTGTATTTAGAAGAAATCTATTAATATCCTGCACCATCTGTTGAGGAGTTTGATATTTATTTTTAAAAAACTAAGCAACATCTCTTCTTTTATAAGAACCAGCAGACAGTGGCCATCTTGGTAATGATGAAGCTATCTGAATCTTTAAACCAAGAAGATATCCATTCCTTTGTAGTAGACCATTGATTATCCACTAGTCTGTAGCCAGCACTGAACCAAACATCCCTTGCGTAGAGGAATTCAGCTAAAATATGCAGAGTAGTCTTAGTAGCACGTTTGCATCTCCCACAAATAACTTCCTTTTGCGTCATTCTTCTACTCAATCTTTCCTTTGATGGTACGATATCTTTAACACACTTCTAGATGAACATACTTACTCTAGGAATAACATTTATGTTTTATACCTTCCTCCAAATATTATTACAAGCAGGTTTGTAGTTGGCTTGACTATTTTGATTCTTCAAGTTGTAAAGAGCATAGTAGGAAGACTTGGATAAAACTACCATTCTTGGTCGAGTCAACATAACTTGTCTTCACAATGATGAGGAATCCTCATTCCAAGAATCTGTTGAACAGTGTCAGAATCAAACATATTAATGATCAGCTGAAACTTCCAACTTTTAGTGTCCTCATCAATTAGCTTAGATACATATTTGAAGGAGAAAGCATTGTTTCTTTGAACTAGAAGGAGAAGAAGGGTATTCTTGACGCGATATCCACTTATCTTACCAGATTAGGACACTGTTTGCCATTACCAGGCGACCCAGCAACTAAATCTTTTGATGAAATCAAACTCGGCCCGACACTCTTCTAGGACCAAGTAGAGTCCAGTATTTTTATGGGCATGAAGAGGATGAGACTTCTTGAAATATTTGGCTTTAAGAGAACTTACTAGAAGACTATCCTTTGTAGTACATATTCTCCAAGCATTTTTTGCCAATAATGCATGGTGAAAACAATGTGGATCTCTAAAATTAAGTCCAGCATCATCCACAGTCTTGCACATTCCTGGAAAAAAAGTAAGGAAAAGGCCTTTCTTGTCTTATTTATTCACAGAATCTCAGTTGGATCGAATTCATCTTCTTTAATGTTTCTTTTGGAATCTTATAAGAACTCATCTGGTGAAGAGGGATGGTACTTAGGACATTTCTTACCATGATACTCCTTTCATCTTGAGATTGAGTGGTTCCTCCCCACTTCGATAATCTTCTTTCCATATTACCTATCAAGTTTTTAAAAGATACTTTTTTTGTTTTTGTTGAGAAAGAGAGGAATACCTAGATACTTTTCCTCAGGATCCATCTTCTTAATATTGAGCAAACTTGTAATACTAGAAGCTGCAGGCGAACTAAGATTCTTGTTGAAATTGATGCTATATTTTTGATAGTTCAACAACTGACCTGAGCATGAACTGAAGTCCTCCGAATACCTTGTAGATTTTTTTATGTTATCTTGATTTTCCTAAAAATAAGGCAATTTTTTAGGACCTGTTTGCCATTACCAACTGACCGACAACTAAATCTTTTGATGAAATCAAACTCGAACCGACACTCTTCTAGGACCAAGTAGAGTCCAGTATTTTTATGGGCATGAAGAGGATGAGACTTCTTGAAATATTTGGCTTTAAGAGAACTTACTAGAAGACTATCCTTTGTAGTACATATTCTCCAAGCATTTTTTGCCAATAATGCATGGTGAAAACAATGTGGATCTCTAAAATTAAGTCCAGCATCATCCACAGTCTTGCACATTCCTGGAAAAAAAGTAAGGAAAAGGCCTTTCTTTTCTGATTTATTCCACCAGAATCTCAGTTGGATCGAATTCATCTTCTTTAATGTTTCTTTTGGAATCTTATAAGAACTCATCTGGTGAAGAGGATGGTACTTAGGACATTTCTTACCATGATACTCCTTTCATCTTGAGATTGAGTGGTTCCTCCCCACTTCGATAATCTTCTTTCCATATTACCTATCAAGTTTTTAAAAGATACTTTTTTCTTTTTGTTGAGAAAGAGAGGAATACCTAGATACTTTTCCTCAGGATCCATCTTCTTAATATTGAGCAAACTTGTAATACTAGAAGCTACAGACGAACTAAGATTCTTGTTGAAATTGATGTTATATTTTTGATAGTTCAACAACTGACCTGAGCATGAACTGAAGTCCTCCAGAATACCTTGTAGATTTTTTATGTTATCTTGATTTTCCTAAAAATAAGGCAATTTTTTAGGACCTGTTTGCCATTACCAACTGACCAGCAACTAAATCTTTTGATGAAATCAAACTCTGAACTGACACTCTTCTAGGACCAAGTAGAGTCCGTATTTTTATGGGCATGAAGAGGATGAGACTTCTTGAAATATTTGGCTTTAAGAGAACTTACTAGAAGACTATCCTTTGTAGTACATATTCTCCAAGCATTTTTTGCCAATAATGCATGGTGAAAACAATGTGGATCTCTAAAATTAAGTCCAAAGATCATCCACAGTCTTGCACATTCACGGAAAAAAAAAGTAAGGAAAAGGCCTTTCTTGTCTGATTTATTCCACCAGAATCTCAGTTGGATCGAATTCATCTTCTTTAATGTTTCTTTTGGAATCTTATAAGAACTCATCTGGTGAAGAGGGATGGTACTTAGGACATTTCTGACCATGATACTCCTTTCATCTTGAGATTGAGTGGTTCCTCTCCACTTCGATAATCTTCTTTCCATATTACCTATCAAGTTTTTAAAAGATACTTTTTTTGTTTTTGTTGAGAAAGAGAGGAATACCTAGATACTTTTCCTCAGGATCCATCTTCTTAATATTGAGCAAACTTGTAATACTAGAAGCTGCAGGCGAACTAAGATTCTTGTTGAAATTGATGTTATATTTTGGATAGTTCAACAACTGACCTGAGCATGAACTGAAGTCCTCCAGAATACCTTGTAGATTTTTTATGTTATCTTGATTTGCCTTAAAAAAAAATAAGGCAATCGTCTGCAAAAAGTAAATGTGATATGGGAGGAGCTGTCCTTGCAATCTTGATACCACTTATATTTTTAGTAAATTCAGTTGCCACCATAGCTCTTGAAATAGATTCCATTTCCACTATGAAAAGATATGGAGAAATAGGATCTCCTTGCCGTATACCTCTAGTGGACTTAAATGGCTTACAAGGAGATCCATTCATCAGCACTGTGATCTCCGTTGTTGATATACACTGATAAATAATAGCACACCATTCATCTCCAAAACCCATACGCTTCATTACTTCAATAAGAAAGTCCCACTCTAACTTATCGAAAGCCTTCGACATATCCAATTTTAAAGCCAAATAACTATCAACTTTTCTTTTCCTTTTTAATGTATGAATAATCTCACTAGCAAGAGAAATGTTATCTGATATGAGCCTCCCAGGAACATAGGAAGATTGGAGAGGAGATATAACTTTGTGAAGTACAAGCTTCATTCTTCTAGACATAATTTTGGAAATCATCTTGTATGAAGTGTTACACAGAGCAATATGTCGATAATCAGCCGGAGTACTTGGTGTTTTTACTTAAGGAACAAGCATTAATCTTGTTTTATTTATTCGCTTGCAGATGTAACTACTTCTAAAGAAGTTCTGAATCATATTCACTAGATCATCTTTGACAATGTCCTATTGAGATAGGTAAAATCCAGGTGGAAAACCATCTGGTTCGGGTGCCTTCCAAGGATCCATGTTTTTTAAGGTTTCTAGAATCTCGGCTTCAGTAGGTATGGCAATGAGTCTTGCATTATCTTACGGAGAAATATGCATCAATATCTTTGGAGGAAGTATTCATTTTGTATAGGAGATGAGGTGGTGCGATACTTTGAAAATGCTCCGTTAGAAGTTATGATAACATTTCTTTTTCAGTGACCAAGTTCCATTACTGTCTCTCAGAGCATCAATCATATTCATTGACCTGTGTCTGTTAGCGTTGGCATGATGGAATTTAGTGTTGTAGTCAACTTCTTTAAAGAAACTCTCTTTATTTTTATGCATTCAAAATTCCTTCTTGATTTCTTCCCATTTATCAATGTCACTTTCCATTTATTTTTCTGCGTACTCTTTTTTTTTTTGATAATATAGAGAATTTATTGATTAAGCAGTTCTAGGCACTGCAAGCCTATGTAACAAAGAATAAAACCATGGAGAATAATCCTAGTACTCTTCAAGTAAGAGTTTGTCTCTCCTAACTTTTTTTGCTACACAGTCTGCAATATTATTTAAGTCTCTCTTTACATGAGAGATATTACAAAACTTAAAAGATGAAACAAGTGTTTTTATTCTGCTGATGAGATAATTATTCTCCCATCTAACTTGAATTCTATCTGTAACAATAGATTGCACCACAATTTCAGCATCTGCGATAATATGAACTTCATTGATATTTAGGAATTTGATCCAACTAAGAGCTTCCAAAATTGCCATGCACTCTGCAGCCTCTGGATCTATCACTCCGGCTGCATACGATCCTTTAATTCCATCATAGGTACCTGCACAAGATAGAAGGACCATGCCAGTGCCAGAAGTGTTAGTCATATAGTCAAATGAAGCATCAGCGTACACTTTTAGAATATCTACTGCTTGTTCAACCACAGTATTAATCTGAGACTGAACTGGCATGATATTGTTGACTGCATAACTAAAATTTTTCAAATTAAATTGAATTCTAGCAACTATAGATAAAGGGTTGAGAGTTTTGTTTTGAAAGACATTTTCACATCTTTCCTTCCAGATCACCCAACAACCCGCCATTAAAGTAATTCTCCAAGTATTGTTTTCTTCAGACCCATTAGCATGTTGATTACCAAACCAGGATATTATCCAGTCCTTAATGCTGTCACAATTTGCAGCAACTTCATCCACATTAACACTTAGGCATCTCCAAACTGATCTTGCATGCTGGCAGACTAACAACAGATGAAACAGAGTTTCCTCTTGATGATTGCATATTTTGCAGAGCGCTTCTATACTACTATTAAATCTAGTAGTTTTATCTTTAGTTTGCACTATTTCCTTTAAGCACTTCCATATGAACAACTTCACCCTGTGAGGGACCTTCATTTTCCATAAAGCTTTCCAAATTTCTTTAGGCACTGAATTAATAGATTCTAGAAGATGAAAATTACTTTCTACCAATTTATTATATGCACTCTTGACTGTAAATAATCCATCCCTTGTGGGTTTCCATCGAATGATGTCTTCATTATTTATATCCACCTGCATTCTTACTATTTTATCTACCACTTCAGCAGAGAAAAGTGTTTGAAGTAAACTCATATTCCAATCATTGGAGTTAGGAGATATAAGTTCAGATACATACACATAATTCTGATGGCTTGGGCAAGAAGGTATATGCTTAACATCCAGATTAATTATCCAGTTATCAAGCCAAATACGAGTTATCTTACCATTGTGAACTTACATACAGAAGTTCTCTTGAAGATGCTTGAGACCAACTTCTACACCTCTCCAAATCCAGCTTGAATTATTTTTTCGTTGTTGTATGTGAAGAAAATCTTCATCCTTGAAATACTTTGCCTTAACAACTTTGATACACAACAAATCAGATTGTGTACAAAATCTCCATGTCATCTTTATAAGGAGAGCATGGTTGAGCTTTTCAAGATCTCTAAAGGCCAAACCTCCTATTTCTTTTGGAAAACATAAATTACTCCAAGCTATAGGATTGTTATCTCTATTAGTTTTATATCCCCAAAAGAATTTTCCTTGAAGAGAGTCTAACTTCTTGATTAGCTTCTTTGAAATTTTGAAAGTGCTCATTTGATATGTTGGAACTGCATTGAGCACAGCTTTGACCATGGTTCCTCTTCCAGCCTGACACATTATACCTCCTTGTCAATTAGAAAGTCTTCTTTCAAATGCAGTATTGATATCTTCAAAGGATTTGACTTTAGATTTACCAATAAGCAATGCAGAACCCAGGTACTTTTCTTTAATGTCCATATTCTTTACACCAAGAATGTGACTAAGAGTGTCACACTTAGAAGGATCCATATTATTGCTAAATAAAATGGAAGATTTGTCAAAATTGATGACCTGGCCAGATTGTGAGCTGAAATCTTCAATGACTTGTAGAAGATTTGTCACACTGGTTAAATTGGCATGTGTAAAGATTAAACAATCATCTGCAAAAAAAATATGATTAATAGGAGGAGCACCCCTAGCTGCTTTAATTTCTGGGATTTCTCTTGAGTAATGAGCCATTGTAAGTGTTCTTGAAAACCATTCCATAGCTAAAATGAATAAGTAAGGAGATAAAGGATCTCCTTGTCTAATACCCCTTGAAAGTTTGAATTCATCACATGGAGATCCATTGAGAAGAACTGAGAGGGTAGTAGTACTGATACACTGTTTGATAAGATGAATCCAATCTTCACAAAATCCAAAACTCCTCAATACTTTCAAAATAAAACACCATTTCAATCTGTCAAAAGCTTTTGACATATCAAATTTTAGAGCCAACCAACCACCTTCACCTTCTTTCTTCTTCATAGAGTGTATTAATTCATGAGCAATAATAGTATTGTCATTTATTAGTCTTCCTGAAACATATGCAGCTTGATAAGGGGACACAATTTTGTCCATATGGCTTTATTCTTGCAACTAGAATCTTAGAGACATTTTTATATGAAGTATTGCATAAACTTATTGGCCTAAACTCAGAAGGAGTGGTAGGCTTTTTAGTCTTTGGTATTAGAGATGTAGGTTTTGTTAAGAGACCGAAGGATATATTTAGAATTGAAAAAACTCTTGACCATATCACATACATCATCCCCAACTATATCTCATTGTGATTTATAAAACCCAGCTTGAAACCCCTCATGACCTGGAGCTGACCAATTTTCCGTTCCTTTAAGAGCAGAGAAAATCTCTTCATTAGATGGAACTACAGTGAGTAATCTGTTGTCTTCTTCAGTAATGATAGTTGGAATATGGTTGTAAAACTTTTCTTCTATAATTGGATTTGTAGAAGAACTTATCTCTTGAAAATTTTCTGTAAGAAGTTTGGCCAGCTGATCTCTAGAATGAAGCCAAATACCATTCTTATCCTTGAGAGAATCAATATTGTTTCTAACTCTCTTCCTCTTCCTCTTAGTAAGAGTATGGAAATATTTTGTATTATTATCCATATCTGGACTTCTGTTTATTGAATTCATATTGAATATGATGCCACCTTTGAAGTTACGCATTTACTTCAAGAGCTTTAGAAGTATTTTACGGAGAATGTGGTTGAGCTTGAATATATGTGAGTTGTTGTTGAAGAGTATCTACTTGAAGATTAATGTTTCCAAAGTGCTTTCTATTCCACTTAGAAAGTGCAATTCTTGTAAACTGCATTTTCTTAGTGAGTATGAAAGCAGCAGAACCTTGCACCTGCTTACTCCATGCCTTAGCTATTTCAACTGCACATTTTTTATCATTCAGCCAAGTTTGAAAGAACTTGAATGGTTTCCAAAGTTTAGGCTGATTATAATCAGTAATAAGCATTATAGGGCAATGATCACTACCCACTTGACTTAGATGAAGAACCCTTGAAGATGGAAAGACTGAATTCCAAGATGCATTACCCAGTGACATGTCAATTCTTGATCTTCTTTACCAGTACCCAGATAATTATTTGTCCATGTATGTTCATGACCAATGAAGCCCAAATCTTCCAAACCAATGTCCTGAATCATAACATTAATACTACCATCACTTGAAGTAGTAGTAGAAGCATTAGATTTTGTGAGATGAATATTAAGTTCTCCCATTAAAACCCAGGGACTAGAAATATTTCTCCCTGTTTCTTCAATGAATTTCCATTGCTCCTTTTTCTTTTGACCACCTCCATACCCATACATACATGAAAGTAACTATTCTGGTTGACTTGGATAATCCTGAATAACTAAATGAAACATATTTCTTTCACTGCAAAGTACCTCACAAGAAAAGCCATTCTTCCACATAATAGCAAGACCACCAGATAAACCAACTGAGGATATATATCTTACATTAGGAAACTAGTATGGGGTAACTAAGGGTTTCATTTTTGTTTCATCTAGCTTAGTTTCACATAAAAATATTATATCCGAGTTTTGAGTTCTAATTAAATCTCTGATATGATCCCTAGTGCTAATACTTTTAAGGCCATGAACATTCCAAGAGATGATTTTCATGCTTTCAAAATTTGCTATGAGGATGAGATACAAAACTAACTTAAAGGTAATGACGTGAAAACTAAATTCAGTTATGCATAGAAAGATAGTTGCTAATGAAAATAATGCTTTAAAGATGCTAATAAATCGGTTTAAAGTCAAAAGAGTATTCTTAATGACAATTAATGCATATGATAAGTATAGATTAAAACAGACATATAGGAAAATTAATCATGCAGTGAAGGTTTTTGTATAATTTGATTACCTGATTCCCCTTGTATGCCTGCACTGTTGGATTATCTCCAGTTGAGATCATTTGAGCATTCATAGAGGTTGGGATTGAATTCAACATAGTGCTTTGGGAAGAGGTCTCAATTATTGAAGAGACGGCGAGTGCTGCTTCACCTACCCTATGCCGCTTGCCTAGTCTGCTATCCTCTTCCATAATAATCCCTTCTTTTTTGAGTAGAGAATCTAGATTAATAACTTCACCATCTTTTGGAGGAACAAAACTAGTTGTCTTAACAAACTTTTTCTGATTTTTCTTAACTGCTGGAACCTTTGTTGAAGATATTTCAGAGATGGAAGAGACGACATTTATGGTTTTGCGGATATTATTGATCTTCCCTATGAAATAAGGTTTCTCATGAGCTTTCTTAAATAAAATAGCAGCATCCTTATAAGCATTTTTAGAGTGATTGACTATGTAACACTAAGTACAGATGCTTTTTGGTTGACGCTCATAGAAAAATTGCTGCCATTTCGTAACTCCAGCATTAGTGGAACATTTAACACCTCTTCTCATAGGCACAGAGAGATCCACATTAACACAGACTTTGACATGGTCACTACCAATGGGAATTGCATCCTTAGGTTCTATAGCAATAACTTCCCCCCATAACGTGACCTATTTTTGTCACAGATGAAACATTCATATGCTCCGGCAATAAATATTTGAGTTGAATCCAAAATAACTGGAAACCCCAATGCTTCTCAGTGTAAATCATTTCTGGAATGTAATCATGAACAACTAGGAGATGTTTGTTGATACCCCATGGTCTTTCATCAATTACTTTGTTGAGGAGCTCCCATTGATTGAATTTGAAAATAAAAACATTTGGTTCCACTTCAATAATCTTTAAGTTCTCCATTGTTAAAAATGGCCATGTGAAAGTAATCCCCTTTTCCACCAAATCATAACTCATTCTGCCTTCAATGATAACTTTTCCAATAGCACTAGCTTCCAAATTATCTTCTGATTCATCCTCCTTGTTGACGTTCTTGATGACTTCAGTTTCATTAACATCCCCCAGATCCAGAGTAGCTTTCTTAAACTTGGTGACTAAATCTACAACTTGACTAGAGCTACCTTCCTCCATCTCAATATTATTTTGACTGAGAAATTCTAGATTTAAGAAATAGAGGATTGCACCGAGATGATATTTGTGAAAGTTGGGGTAATGAAAGTTATAAGACTTGGTATAGTTACTATTAGGGTTTTGGAGTTTAAGATGTGCAAAAACTAAGCTAGAGTATAAATGCGGATAATCTTTATCTTTATGCCTTACAAAAAGGAAACAGAACTGTTTTGAATCTTTCCTATTTTGAGAAGGTATATAGCTGGTTACAATGAAAGTGGAGAGCAAAATTAGGAAACTGATTAACTGCATGCGGCTGACTTCACTCATTTTGAATTTTTTTGAATTCCTTGATTAGCGGGATGACAAACTACTGAGTTTTGAAGAATTGATACCGATTTGAGACTTCTTCCACATAGCACCATGAGCAAAAGCTTTGAATCCTATCCTTTCTGAACCTTTAAACAAAAGCTTGTAGATATACTCAACAAAAGCTATGATCACAAAAACAAAAGAGGCAAAAGCCATTAGAGAAAAATCAATAAGCAGACACAATAAGAGGAATCATAATTTTTTTTATGTATCCATCAATTTCGAAAAGAGAGCAAGAGTATGCTAATGAATTTAAGATTTTATTGTAATACATATCATGAATGTAAACAAGACAACATGCAAAGATAATTAGAACAGATGATAAGAAATTAGGGATGGACATTCGAAAAAAATTTACTGAGTTGAAAAATGGGTTGAACCGGATAATTGTCCGATCCTCGGAGCTCAATTTTGCATTTTAATATTGTGTTATACTTGTTGATTTTTCGGCATACTCTATTATCTACCGATTCTGAGATATTAATGGCATTAAATGCATTTAAAACCGAGTTTTTTTCCAAGGATCACAGTCACATACAAAGTGGGTAGTTGAGTTTTAGGGTGGTAAGAAAAATAAAACCCAAATTTCATTTGTGTGACGCATTATTATCTTCATTCGGATGTAATTCAAATTTCTAAGACTAATTTGGGTGTGATTCAATTAATCCTAACAACTGATTAACACTAATTAACACTGAGCAGTTTAGCCATTATGAGAAACGATGAATAAGGGGTTTTGGGTTATACTTGTTAGTGATCCGATGAATAAGGGGTTTTGGGTTATACTTGTTAGTGATCCTATTTTGTTTTATTAGTAGCCCCTCGGCAGCCACTAAAAATGCCAGGGAAAAAAGGCTAGCATTTGCATTTATGCCATAATTTTGACCGAGTCCGTTTTGGTCCCCTCAAACAGGAACCAGTTTAAGCCCATACAAGGTCTCAACTCTGTTCGCAATTGTACTAAAAATAGAAGTGAATGATCAAATAAGGAACCACAAACAATCTAACTGATTAAACAATATTACTTTGTTCTAAAATAAGAAAATATAAGGGAAGAGAAGACAACAAATATATTTATATATTCCTTTTTACAGCTCAACTATTTTCTATGATGATGTTTGATACCGTCTTGACGTAGTTATGGGAGGCTCTTATAGCAGTCTATTTCTGAATCTTCTTCCCTTATATCTTATTGTTTCGTGATTAACTTTTGTTACCGCTTGAGTGATTGAATTGTACTCTTGATATGTGCTAATTCGTGCAGTCAAAGCCTTTACAAACAGAAAGCCATATTATCAACACCAGAATCAAGAGAACCGCAAGAACAACCAGCTTGATTTTCATATTTTGATACCACAGCTTTCGCCTCAATTGTGTTCCCTTTTTCTTGTATTCTTGTGCCTGAAAATATCATTTAGTAGAAATGTTCAGAAGGTGGTAGCAGAGGAGTTATCTATTAAAGCAGAATTGAATTCAGTGTCCAGGTTACGATGCGAACATTTGAGTTCAGGTCTGCAGCCTTCTCGGATAGAATGTCTATTTTCTCCCCTCTATCAACAACCTGAAAGGCAATTCTCATTGTTAATAACTGCTCTGATGAATTAGCATATGGGCAACATATTGCTTTATTTAAAATGTTTAGAAATCTAGACAATAAAATATATCCCTATGAATAGCTTAAGAGATAGACCAGCGACAATAACCCATCAGGCTTATGAATTTACTTCATGGTTGAAAGATGCGGCAATAAGTATACATGATATCAGAAGAACAAAGATATATAAGTGACATTGAACACCACAAAACAAAAGTGTGTCCGGAAAGCATCTTGCGTGAGAAAGTGTAACAGTGACATGAGTACGTTTTTATTAACAGAAAATCCTTAAGCATTGGTTGTGGACATGTAGACGGTAAGCTAAAGAAATACCTTAATACATTAACAAAGAAGAATGCTTAAAAAGGATGTATTTGATCTTGATATCTCAAACAAAGCATATATTTGTGTACCGTATGACTGATGTGGCAAATCTGTTTCTTGGATATACAACCTATATTCGTTGAAATTTTTTCAATTACTCGACAGATACATGATATAGGTTTTCTGTTTTAGTCAGGATCTGATCATTTTCAGGTAAAACTATAGTCACCCATACAGAAATGAGAAAATTACATAAGATTGACCAAAAAGACTAAAAAGAAAAATGTGCTTTCTTGGACATCACCCGGTTAATAAAGACAAGCCTGACACAAAGTATATGGGTGATTTGATAAGCAATGTGCTGGGGCTAAGCACAAAGACGAAATGAATATTAGAGACAGGTCAACCCCCTGAAAACTCCAAGAAACTGTATACAGTTACCAGAATAAAGCAAACCCCGGATAATCTTTCACTGAAGGAACTACAGGCATCATCTTGGTGACAGACTAGTTGAATGAGAAATACATAAAGGATACAAACCTTGTCTATATTCTCAATCATAATACTTTTAACTTCTGAAACTTGTGCCTGCACTTTTGATAGCTTTCCAATCTCATCAGCATGTTCAATGATGTAACGCATGTGTTCCTTCATAGCAGGACTGCAGTTTATTGACACAAACTTAGCTAAGGAAAACTCTTGATCTGTTTTCGCTACTAGAAAGAAGGTATATGACTATCTTTTCTAATAATACTGAACATTAGTAGAAAATAATTACCCAAACTCCTTGTTAAGACTTTTAGCGATGGCAGTATCAGCTTTACCACCTCCATATCTCTTCTTGAAATCTGCTCTCACACGTTCCAAAAAAGCTATAGATACATGCTTCCCAACCGACTCTTTGGCGACAACACAGTATGCTACACATAATAAAAACATTAAATGAAGCAGAGAAAGGTGACACACAACAAACTGTTAAGACTGCCTAAATTAGTTTAACACATCAATAAAAAACTAATTATCTCTAAAGTATAAACATGACATAGGGTGGTATCAGCTTCCTAGCTCAAAGCTTATGCAGGTATCCACACGCAAAGTGGTCCTATATAAAAGAACCAAAGAATCCTATATGGGACTATAATCTTCATAAGGAAATCCGACAAGGTATCAACCAAACTGTTGACACATGATCTAAAGAGTAATATAGAAAATTCTTCTGATTTGAACATAAAAAAACAACTTGCTGCTCCCTCAAAATATAATATCCTGAGAAGCCACTCCTGAGATTACTTCGGACTCGAATAGCATGTCACAGTTCCATAATTGACAATATCTAATCAGTGACAAAGATTGTTCCCGCCCATCAACAGCCAACCGTATAACATATTGTGTTGAAATACAACAACAATCTAACGTTACATTCTTCTCCGGGGGAAATTGGGAACCTAACCTAGCATTGAGATTTAAAATTCAACTTTCACCTAATATGACCTAGCTAGGATAGTTTGATCTAGCAATATCTTCTTCAGTTTGTCCTTTCAATTCAAATGTTCTCCCGAGAAGATTTCAAGAACTTTTATATGGAGATCAAAATTCATCGTTCAGATATTTTAACCAAGGTCTAACAAGTTCCTAACTCTTCCACAAATTAATCTGAATCCTTAGATTACACTAATTGGTCACCCAACGCAACCCTGCCAAAACCAAATCTTAGCTCTAACGAACACGACTACTACATATCATACCTATCAAAATCAAAATAAATCTAGCTTTGCTCTACAAAGCAAACATAGTATAACAACATAAGAACCCTAGAAAAGAGAAATATAACAAAGGAAATAAAAGTATTGAGTAAAGAAGTTACCATATCCATCTTCAACAAGGAAATTAAAAGTATGATGATCACAGTTGTAAGTGAACTTGTTATTAGTAGAAGGAAGTTTTTGAAGACATTGAGTTGCAATTGCTGGAAAATTACCAGTAAACTCTGTATATTCAGCTAATATCATTGTTCCTCTCGCTACAAAACTATATATAAACGATTCTTGACTCATATTTTCTTTCTTTCTTCTCCTAAACTAGACTTCGCTCTGTAAAGAAGAAAGTGTAGAGAGAGGAGAAGAACCCTGAACTTAAATTTGAAGATCCAGTTGTTTGTTGGATGTTGGGGAGGTTTTGTTTTGATTGTTTGTTTTCTGCTTTTCTTTTCTTTTAATAGGTTTTTATTTATTTTATATTTATTTAAGAGTATGTTTTTTGTTCAAGTAAAGTCAAAATACTGTAGAGTTTGAAGACGTGTGAAAATGAGTCTCGAGACAAATATTCTGTCAAGCTTGTTGCGGCTGGTAATCAACTTAATCAAAAAGACTTGTCAAAACTTTTCTTCTCCATATTTTTTTTTTTTTGGTTAATCAAATTACTCAAAACAAAATAGTGATTACATTACCGCTTACAAGAATAAAATATCCAATTTTTATTTAAGTAATAAGGGATGAACTATTATCCGGAATCAAATCAACCATTCAATCTGGATTTCTTCTTCTTTGCCGAGAGATTAAAAAGAAGTGTATTTCCCGTAGTAGTATACCCAAATAAACCAGGATGTGATTAATACCCAAATACGAAAACAACACATTTTTACCAAATAAAATTATGAACACATTTGCCCTAAATCTCTTAGATTAATAGATTTCAAGCCATACATCTTTACGAAAATATCAATAACATTTTTACCAAATAAAATTATAAACACATTTGAAAAAAGAAAAAAAAAGAATCCACAAGGTCACATTGTATATCATGCCGCTTGGCTTAAGAAAAGAACGGCCTTGAGACATTTCACGGTCAAATGTTCGTTAAGCCAAAGCGTGTGATCAAATTTTCTAGGCCTTTGCCCTTTGACCATATCATAACTTCGTAGTTAAGAATTTTTAAGACTAGAAAAACTATGTCACAACTTCATAGATAAGAATTTTTAAGACTAGACAACGATGAATAAATCTTGGTCAATAGAAAAGGAGAAGGACCACTACTAATTCTAGAATACATCCTTGAATGTAACAATGTCCCAGGTGCTAATGAAGAAGACGTTACAACTGTATTGAGCCAATTCCTTTAGAATGTTTCAATAATGCGTCCCATCCTATAATTCATAAAAAGAAGGCCAAATTAAAAAGAATATGAACTCAGTAGTAGGGGCGAGCTGTTAGTTTGGATTTAAGAAAGTCCCCAACTTGTATCTCCTCCCTTAATGTGAACCTTTACAACTAATAACCACTTTAAATTAAAGATGAGGATGGTTTATGTTGGAAAAACTGGGTTGCAATAGAAGATGAAATAACACAGGAAGAGATTGTTGTACTCCAAACTTTCAAGGCTCATACGATTTCTTTTAGACAATTATTTCTACCCTCCCAATAAATTGGCGATTACAACGGGTATGTGAAATAATGCCTTCGGGATACAATGAAAGCCCTTCAATGAAAATTGAATTCAAGGTTTGTACCCCTTGATCCAATCAAGAACACATGTGAACAAAACTTCTGATGATACTTTAGAAAGAAAGAGAGAAAACAGAAAAGGTTTTTTCCGATATGATTTAAACGAGTATTGGGAGATGCTATTTATAGAGGTTTTCGCATCTGTTGGGAATATGTTTCTCTTCATGAAACGATGAGTCTCTTCATCATCAGACAACAATGGCGTCTGTTGGATTTGAAGATTCTGGATATGTTTGTAACGGTCGAAACAGTTACATACCACCAAAAAATTCTTCCCACGGCTGGGGGCTCCCCCTGAGACCCCTTGATAGCGTTATTGAAAATATTCCAACAGTTTAAACTTTAAGTATTGTGTACACGACATGAGCCAAACTATTTTCGGTTTTCTAAATCAAATAAAAGAAGAAAGCAATTCAGAAAACACACACCAAAAAAAAAAAAAAAAGAGTTATATATCCATAAACGGCTAAAGTGTGGTTGTAGGGGTGTATACACCGTAAAATATCTTGACACGTGGAGGGTGATTAGAAGCTGAAGCAAGATATTACAATACAACGGTCACACTACATCCACTCTAAGTGTCCTTCAAAGCTAAGATATGTCAGAAGATATTTTGTCTATAAAGAGAAGAGATAAGGTGGAGAGAATGGGGGATTTTTGGTCGGCTAAAAAAGGGAGTAAGGGATTGAAGGTTGAAGAGCCTTCGTTCCCTATCTTCGCTCACTCAATAACTTCTCCGAACTCCATCTCTAATGGAGCTTCATAACCTCTGTAATCAAACCCAAACTTAATAAAACTGATACTATCATTACACCGTGGATGTAGGCGATGCCGAACCA
Source organism: Papaver armeniacum (assembly GCA_023531295.1). Taxonomy (NCBI): domain Eukaryota; kingdom Viridiplantae; phylum Streptophyta; class Magnoliopsida; order Ranunculales; family Papaveraceae; genus Papaver; species Papaver armeniacum. The sequence continues at coordinate 49,214 of JAJJWW010015898.1, forward strand.
CGTAAATCACATGTGTTAATGTCTTCTTACTCTTGCTGCACTTTACATTTTGCTTATGATTCTTGTTTTTATTTTAATGTCTACTGTTTTGTCATTTTAATCAATGGGATGTGGAACCAAACTAACGGTGTTCACATTTTGGCGCTAGGTAAACAGGGAATGGGTAAAGAATTTATTCTACCTGTTCCAGATCTATTTTATTTCAAGCTTTTCTTTTGAAATTGATATTCAACTTTACAAATTTCAATCTACTGTTTCTGAAGACGATTGAAATTGGTATTCAATTTTAGAAATTTTCGATCCACTGTTCTTGAAAGCGATTCAATAATTGCTTTTTTGTTGAAATTGGTGTTCTATTTTACAAAATTTTAATTTACTGTTCTTAAAAATGATTCAATAACCCCTTTGTTGATGGTGGTTTTTAACTTAGGGGTAAAGTCGTAAAACCTAGTCGGACAGGTGGCGTCCATGAGAACTTGAGTAATAATGTCCAAACCAAGCACATTTATTGAACCCTTTAGTTTGTCTCATGAGAAAATTACTAGGGTACCTTTTTCTAATTAATTACTAATTAGGGTTTCGATAGGCCAAAACCCTAATTCCCACGCCACTTGTGCCAATGGAAAAACCGTGCCAGCCACACCCACCGCGCCAAGGCATGCCAACCATGCTAGCCGCACCCTTGTGACAACGGCAAACCATGCCAGCCACACCCACCGCGCCAAGGCATGCCAACCATGCTAACCGCACCCTTGTGCCATTGGAAACCGTACGCCCTTGCCATTCTCCGCCTCATCACGAGCTTCAAGTTCAATTTCGCCATAATCTCAGCTCGGCCATTGTAACAATTAGCCGCAACTTTGCACTCGCAACTAGAGCCAGGGCACCATCACACCCAGACTCTCGACTTCACAATACCCTTTACAGCACCACTTCCCGCGGCATCTCAAGCCTAACTCCAGCTTCTATTCTTCTTCATCTCTATTTTAGTCTCATTTCCCAAAGACGACCTTCAATCGCCACCACAACTCTCGTCCCTGTCTCGTAGTTCACCTCAATGGCAAGAACTACAGCCTAATACCACTGAGCCCAAAGCATCACCGATTCAAACCTATCCCTGCATATTTGCACATCAATACCAGCTGCAATCCATCATTACCAATGCCTTTGCAATCTGACTCTCCACCTCACAGCTTCAGTCCCACAGTGCAGCAGCCTACACTCAACTCTGTAACTTCCCATTATCAATGGCAGCAATCTTCTCCACTGTTTTAGGGTAAGCAAACACGTCAGTAAAATAAAACAAACCTGTTCTAATCCCTCATCCTAAGCAAAGAAACCATCATCTCAGCCTAGCCACCCGTTCGATTCAAAACCCTGAGCTATTACTTCAATCAAACAGAACATCACAGATTCACTAAACACGAATACCCATTCTTCATAATTCCAACACAGACCCATCTTGCTCTAATCATTCTGCCCAATTTCTCCCCTATCTCAAGAATGGGACCGCAACTCAACTCTTTGTAAAATGTCTCCATCTTCTTCCCAAAGAACAGAACGCATCAACATCTCAAATTCTCGATAACCTTGTTTCTCCATCCGTGGTTTCATTCAACCAAACCCATTCTATTCGACCACAAAATCAACTCATTTGCTCAAATCTCTCATCATAAATCGAACCCTAAATTCTTCTCAACAATTTCAATTCTTCAATTTCGCCTCTTCGTATAATTTCGCCTCCAATTTCTGCATCGACCTTTCTCATCTCGCTTTCTCAATCACACCATAGCAGAAACCCCGTTTCAATTCTTCTCAACCACGAACCCATGAGCCTCCTTCTCGATCCCTAATTTCTCTAATTCATTCATCTCTAATCGATCTTCAATTGTGTAACAATCAGACTCTCACTCCTCTCGTGTTTGATCTCGATTTGTGTTCTTCCCGCACTGCTAGAGCAATACGATGCCTCCTTTCCTCTAATGAAATCGCGCACACACGAGTTAAGATGAGCAATGAATGATGAGAGAAATGATTTTCTCGATTCTGTGGTTGTAATAATCGGATTCAAACAATCCCTCAGTCCCAGATAAGGGCCATCCTTGTTGCAGCCCCTTAACCTTTGGTCGCCTCCAGATAGTATTCTCCATGAAATGACAATTTAGCCCTTTAGTCTTCCAAGTTCTTGTTTTGCTCATAACTTCTTCATACGAACTCCGGAATGACTCCGCTCTTTCGCCCATTGTCTTCATCTTCTCGTCCTCTACACAATGAAAAGTAGAAATCTTGCATTTGAACGAGTCCCAATTGGTCTTTGGCCTTTCTCCACTTGTGACTTCACTTTTGTAGCTATTTCCACTTCTTTTTGCTCCAAAATGACTCCATTGCTCCTAATAAACTCAAAAGTAAACATAAGATACATAATTCACATAATTTAAAACTCGCAAAGAAAGCATAAATTAGATATTAAATACGGTATTCTACACCTATCAGATTCCCCACACGTAGACTTTGCTAGTCCTCGAGCAAATCAAACAAAACAATAAAATACAACAACTCCGTGACGCCGAGGCTACGGGTTAATTTTAGCATAAATAACAGCCTTTAAACCTAGGTGTCCCTAGTGATGGCGAGTTATAGTCTCGTGAAGGTTTACTAGAGATATACCTACAAAACCTATATTTCAAACTCCGTCAATGGACAAATCAATGAACGAATCCAAAATGACTACGGGGAGGAGGTACCTTGCAAATTCAATTCATATATTAGTAAATAAACTCTAATTAGATAGTCGAACAAGCCACAATACTTGGAAACTAACAAACCACAATCACAATGAAAAGATTAAGAAGATGGATATAGATGTAGATGTTGGCGAATATTCACAAGTGTTCGATGTTTCCTCTATATCTGTCAAGGTCACCGTTAAGATGAACCTAATCCTATTGAATTGAGCTACTTGGTGCTGAATGCTACATCAAATCAATTGGCATATACAAGGAAACCAAGAGTGACTTTATTTAACACAATAATAATTTCTTTTTTTTTTTTATATGATTGGATCAAATGATCCAATTTCTTTTTTTAGACGGCATGATTAGATCTTTTTGATCCAAGCGCATGCTTCTTGTCAGCAAGTACATGATAGTCGCCTTGGATCCTCGCATTCCACGCTTGTTTGGCGACGGAGACGTGACTACGTTTCCACATACCGCTATTCCCAAGTGTCTTTTTATTCCGTTTTGGTCTAATTGGTCGGAAGTCTTTTTTTTTTTTTTTTTTCTTTTTTTATATATATTTTTTTTTTAGTAACTCAATCACTCTATTTCATCCTAGCAGCAATAACACGCCGATTTTTAGTGACCCACCAAAGCACTTAGAGAACAATAGATAAATATGGAAAAATAAAAATAGAATGCGATATGGTGATATTCCGAGATATGGTAACAACTATCATGTTAATTTGTGATTTCGAGCTATATTCTTTCCCTTTTAGTTAATTGGTTCCCTCCAACTCACGCATTCAAAATGGTTCCATCCACTAATGGTGTCATCCTAAAGGCACAAGTTCTAGATTTCGAGTTCAAAAGCACAAATTTTTCTTGGTTTTTCTATTTTTCTGATTTTTTTTAAAGGCATAAAACAAACTAAAACATATAAATGCTCCCCACACTTAAACTTTACATTGTCCTCAATGTAAAATTGAATCGTCCAAAGAAGGTTCAAGGTGGGAAATTCATAAATGATATGCAAAAACAAAGAAAGTAAAAATAAAAGCAAATGCATAAAAATAAAAAGATAAAAGGTAAAGATACAAAACCGGGTGGGTTGCCTCCCACTTAGCGCTTTGTTTTAAAGTCGTGCCCGACTTAGCTTCTTGTAAGATTCATTCCCATACACCAACAATCAAAGTTGGGGATCCTTCCATAGAACCTGTTTTGGAAACACTAGCTTCACACAAATATTAGTACAATAAAGCAAAAGTGAAGTTATGAAGTGATAAAAGCTTCCACACTTATTCTTGTCCCACTTGGGAGTGTATAAAGAATATAGAAAGGCAGGGTACTCCTCTACGGTTTCTTGTTCCATAACTCGCATAGTATGAGAATCAAATATCTCTAATGACGGAAAACGAGAAACAAAGTCATTCAACAATATTCTCAAGCACATACATTCAAACCAATAAGAGGTAAAGGAGAAGAAATAATAGGCAATGGATTAGATAAACCTTGCACAATCTCAGATCGGATCCTCTTCATCCTTGAAAACTCAAGTGAATTATTCACCTCTTGTATATCATGGTCCTCTATCAAACCTTGCAACCATTCTTCGTCCGTTTCGCCTTAACCATAGTCTCGAAGCATAAACATCATAATTACAATCATGCACAAGTTCAATTGGGTCTTCACAATATTGGTCATAACGGTCTCATTCTCAACATATTCCTCCTTTTATTGTAAGGCACATACTCTTTTGTGGATCCAAATTTTATCATAAGAAACTTTTTAGAACACTCGAAATGCATCATCCTCAAGCTCCACCCCTTTGAATAGGCTCTTGATCATTAGTAAGATCAATGCTTGATAATCTACACAAGTGTCGAACATATTCTCTTAAATCTTCATCTTGATTAAAAAAGACTCCTCGGACATGTCACCATGAGTTGTTTCAAGTAATGTATCATAATCACCGCCACTATCATAGTCAACATAAGATTGTTCTCGCTGAATTTAGTGTTGCTAATCTCTAACTCATCCTTTTGAATAGGTGGAAATGATCATTATTACGATCAAGAGTTGAGTTAACTACACAATTATTTCAACGAAAGTGCCCAAGGATTGGCCTTTTTCAACATTAGCATCAATCAAATATTCATCACAAAACCATATGCACATTAGAATTATCCATATCTTCCTTATATTGATCAATGCCTCTTCGCAAGATAGTCATACCTTCAGAAGTTCTTGGAGTTGCTCGTTTGTAGTCTCTTTTGCTTTTTAAATTCTCTTGTAAAAAGTTGGAAACTTGATCTATAAAGTTAGAGACTTTTTTTGTTCACAAGCATAAGAATCCTCCTATCCTTGTTGTTGTTCACACTTACATACCCGCCATAAGGTTGTTGAGGAAACTACAAGGTTCCATGGAATATTGGTCATAAACCAATGAATTGGTTTTGATTGTTCCATGGAATTCGTAGTTATCACATTGTTGAGGTTGAAACCCGTATTGATTGCTCCAATATGCTCCTTCCATGTAATAAGCACCCGAAATAAGATTCTCAAACCAAGGTTAAAACCCGTAAAATAAGAAAAAATAAAAATAAAATAAAAACTAAATACAAAAATAAGAAAACCAAAAACAATTGACAACCGGCGCTCCCAGCAACGGCGCCAAAATTTGATCGCGGTCGTAAGCGTCAAAAATAAATTACACTTTCTACTACTCAAAATATAAATATAGCAAGGGCAAGAAAGGATCGATCCTACAGAGAGGTCTAGGTTGTCAAATTGTTTCGGTTCCTATAAATAACACCGTAGTTTTATGATTATAATAAACTAAAATAAAATAAAAGCAAATAAAGAAAAGCAAACAAATCAAATCGAAGATAAGAAGGTATTGGTCATGGATTTCGTTTTCATTCACAAACATGTTTTCACATAATAACTAGAATTGATATTTTAATCTCAACTTTTATCAAAGACCCTAGAATACCTTGATCGCAAGAATATCCCGCAAATCTCCTCATGTCATCAACAAACACATTAAAAGATGCGAATATGAATTCTACCTAAAGGAACAACCTAACGTGTAAAAGCACTAACTGCTTAATTCCTAGATGCATTAGGTTCTATGAAATCGCCAATCAAAGCAATCGAACGGGAAAGTACATCTAATCCGATTTAACAAAGGTTAAGACTCACATATGATCATAAGAATATATCGCTACAAACTATAATCATATTTATGCTACTTGCAATCTGAATTATCACTTTTGCGTATAATAACCCTAATCTAGCAATAGAGATGAAAGCAAACTCAATCGACTAGCGACTGACTAACAAGCATTCAAATCATGTAACAATATTCATGGTGAATCATAAACGATAATATGAGAGAAAACTAATTTATTGAATTAAAACTCATGTTTGGAAATTCAACTTATTCCATAACCAATAATAAAACTCTAGCTCATATTCATGGAGTTCATAACAAGAAGAAAGAGAAGTCTCATGTTTCTAAACCCTAGAATAAAAGTAGAGGCAAAAAAGAATAGTAAAAGATAAAAGATTCAAGATATGATATGTGTTTGAGAAAAGTCTTCTCTTTTATAGCTCCACTCCTTCCAAAACTAGGTTTTGTCTTCAAAGTCCATTAGTTGGAAATTCACCCTACCACAAAGAGAGAAACCTGTGTAGAAATTCCGTCCCAAAAACGCTCGTTGAAAATCGGGATTATGGCCGAATCCTGGCCGGAATAGTCGATCGGAAAGTGTCTCCGTGACTGCAAAGTCGCCCGGTCGCCGGTCAACGGGTCGGGACCGAGTCATCTCGGGTCAACGAGTCAAACTGGGCTAGTCATACCGAAGTCAAACTGGGTCCAGTCAAAGTATGGGTCGAGTCGACCTGAGTCGGGCCACGCTTGGCCGAGTGAGTGACTAGCCTTGCTCAAAGGCCATTACCAGTCGTGTACGGGCCATGCACCATGATGGTGCTCCAAGTATTCCAGCCCATTACGGCTCTTCCACCGCACATTTAATCAAGCCATTTCAAGTCATTCATTCGCATCACCGCGCATACTCAAACCTTCCAATCCCATCACCTGACTCACCGCATTACCTTTCATCTCACACCCATTCTCATCTTGGTTCCATTATACGGTTCCATTACCACCAGCTGCCCCATTTCAGCTTGCACACTCTTCTTTACTCATCTCCACATTCCCGAACTCGAGTTACTTCTCCTCGCCACAATGCAACCCTGACCTGCCAACACATATCCCTCCTCCATGCCGTAGTTCATATACTCCTTCAAGATAAGCCTAACATCCAGGCCTCAACCCCCATCCAGCTTGTCTACTTTTGTCATTTATCACCATCAACTGCAACTTGACACCAGTTCCTTGCTCAGTTCCTAGCATTCATCTCAGCAACTCCATCTTGCTGCACCATTTCAGGCCTATTTCAGGCTTACCTCCCTGCACAATTCAATTATCTAATTTCAGCTGCACAGCAGCCAATTCAACACAATAACTTATTGAATTCTGAAACTCCAAGCTTTCGTTCAGCTACAGCTTCACCAACTCATAACTAGTGCTCCACCTTCAGCATTTTCTCTTTGAATCCCAGCAGCACCAGTTCACTGCCGCAATTATGAGCCCTTGCCATTCTCCGCCTCATCACAGTTCAAGTTCAATTTCGCCATAATCTCAGCTCTGGCCATTGTAACAATTAGCTGCAACTTTGCACCTGCAACTAGAGCCAGGGCACCATCACACCCAGACTCTCGACTTCACAATACCCTTTACAGCACCACTTCCTGCGGCATCTCAAGCCTAACTCCATCTTCTATTCTTCTTTCATCTCTATTTTAGTCTCATTTCCCCAAAGACAGCCTTCCAATCGCCACCACAACTCTCGTCCCCGTCTCCGTAGTTCACCTCAATGGCAAGAACTTCATTAATACCACCGTTCCAAAGCATCACTGATTCAAACCTATCCCTGCATATTTGCACATCAATACCAGCTGCAATCCATCATTACCAATGCCTTTGCAATCTGACTCTCCACCTCACACTCTTTCTTCAACCCCACGGGCGGCCTGCCTACACTAACTCCGTAACTTCCCATTATCAATGGCAGCAATCTTCTCCACTGATTTTCGGGTAAGCAAACTCTGTTCAGGCAAAACTAAAGCAAACCTGTTCTAATCCTCATCCCAAGCAGCAACCATCTCAGTCTAGCCACCTGCTCGATTCAAAACCCTGAGCTATTATCAATCAACACAGAACATCACAGATTCACTAAACACGAATACCCATTCTTCATAATTCCAACACAGACCCATCTTGCTCTAATCATTCTGCCCAATTTCTTCCCTATCTCAAGAACAGACCCGCAACTCAACCTTTGTAAAATGTCTCCATCTTCTTCCCAGCAACAGGCAAGCATCAACATCTCAAATTCTCGATAACCTTGTTTCTCCATCTGTGGTTTCATTCAACCAAACCCATTCTATCTCGTAGACCACAAAATCGAACTCATCTCGCTCAAATCTCTCATCATAAATCGAACCTAAATTCTTCTCAACAATTTCAATTCTTCAATTTCTCGCCTCTTCATATAATTTCAGCTCCCATTTCCGCATCGACCTTTCTCATCTGTTTTCTCAATCACGGCCATAGCGAAACCCTGTCTTCAATTCTTCTCAACCACGAACCCATGAGCCTCCTTCGATCCCTAATTTTCTAATTCATTCATCTCTAATCGATCTTCAATTGTGTAACAATCGACTCAGCCTCCCTCTCGTGTTTGATCTCGATTTCGTGTTCTTCCCCACTCGCTTAGAGCAATACGATGCCTCCTTTCCTCTAATGAAATCGCCGCACACACGGACAAGATGAGCAATGAATGATGAGAGAAATGATTTTCTCTCGAATTTGTGGTTGTAATAATTGATTCAGCCAATCCCTAGTCCCAGATAAGGGCTATCCTTGTTGCAGCCCCTTAACCTTTGGTCGCCTCCAGATAGTATTCTCCATGAAATGACAATTTAGCCCTTTAGTCTTCCAAGTTCTTGTTTTGCTCATAACTTCTTCATACGAACTCCGAATGACTCCGTTCTTTCGCCATTGTCTTCATCTTCTCGTCCTCTACACAATGAAAAGTAGAAATCTTGCATTTGAACGAGTTCCAATTGGTCTTTGGCCTTTCTCCACTTGTGACTTCACTTTTGTAGCTATTTCCACTTCTTTTTTGCTCCAAATGACTCCATTGCTCCTAATAAACTCAAAAGTAAACATAAGATACATAATTCACACGAAAACTCGCAAAGAAAGCATAAATACTAGATATTAAATACGGTGTATTCTACACCTATCGTATTCCCCCACACGTAGACTTTGCTAGTCCTCGAGCAAATCAAACAAAACAATAAAATACAACAACCCGTGACGTCGAGGCTACGGTTAATTTTAGCATAAATAATAAGCCTTTAAACCCCTAGGTGTCCCTAGTGGGCGAGTTATAGTCTCGTGAAGGTTTACTAGAGATATACCTACAAAACCTATATTTCAAACTCAAAATCAATTCGTGACAAATCAATGAACGAATCCAAAATGACTACATGAGGAGGTACCTTGAAAATTCAATTCATATATTAGTAAATAAACTCTAATTAGATAGTCGAACAAGCCACAATACTCGGAAACTAACAAACCACAATCACAATGAAAAGATTAAGAAGATGGATATAGATGTAGATGTTGGCGAATATTCACAAGTGTTCGTTGTTTCCCATATCTGTCTGAAGGTCACTGCTAAGATGAACCTAATCTATTGAATTGAGCTACTTGGTGCTGAATGCTACATCAAATCAATTGGCATATACAAGGGAAACCAAGAGTGACTTTATTTAACACAATAATAATTTCTTCTCTTTTTTTTTTATATGATTGGATCAAACTGGATCCAATTTCTCTTTTTTTTAGACGGCATGATTAGATCTTTTGGATCCAAGCGCATGCTTCTTGTCAGCAAGTACATGATAGTCGCCTTGGATCCTGCATTCCACGCTTGTTTAGGCGACGGAGACAGGGACTACGTTTCACACATACTGCTATTCCCAATTTTCTTTTTTTTCGTTTTGGTCTAATTGGTGGGTCTTTTTTTTTTTTTTTTTTTTTTTTTTTTCTTTTTCATATATATTTTTTTTTTTAGTAACTCAATCACTCTATTTCATCCTAGCAGCAATAACACGTCGATTTTTAGTGACCCACCAAAGCACTTAGAGAACAATAGATAAATATGGAAAAAATAAAAATAGAATGCGATATGGTGATATTCCGAGATATGGTAACAACTATCATGTTAATTTGTGATTTCTGAGCTATATTCTTCCCTTTTAGTTAATTAGTTCCTCAACTCTTTGCATTCAAAATGGTTCCATCCACTAATGGTGTCATCCTAAAGGCACAAGTTCTAGATTTCGGAGTTCAAAAGCACAAATTTTTTTCTTGGTTTTTCTATTTTTCGATTTTTTTTTAAAGGCATAAAACAAACTAAAACATATAAATGCTCCCCCACACTTAAACTTTACATTGTCCTCAACAAAATTGAATCGTCCAAAGAAGGTTCAAGGTGGGAAATTCCGCAAATGATATGCAAAAAAAAAAGAAAGTAAAAATAAAAGCAAATGCATAAAAATAAAAAGATAAAAGGTAAAGATACAAAACCGGTGGGTTGCCTCCCACTTAGCGCTTGTTTTAAAGTCGACGGACGACTTAGCTTCTTGTAAGATTCATTCCCATACACCAACAATGCGAAAAGTTGGGGATCCTTCCATAGAACCTCATTTTGGAAACACTAGCTTCACACAAATATTAGTACAATAAAGCAAAAGTGAAGTTATGAACCGATAAAAGCTTCCCCACACTTATTCTTGTCCACACTTGGGAGTGTATAAAGAATATAGAAGTCGGGTACTTCCACGGTTTCTTGTTCCATAACCTGCATAGTATGAGAATCAAATATCTCTAATGGCGGAAAACGAGAAACAAAGTCATTCAACATTATTCTAAGCACATACATTCAAACCAATAAGAGGTAAAAAGGAGAAGAAATAATAGGCAATGGATTAGATAAACCTTGCACAATCTCTTGTATTACGGAATCCTCTTCATCCTTGAAAAACTCAAGTGAATTATTCACCTCTTGTATATCATGGTCCTCTATCAAACCTTGCAACCATTCTTCGTCCGTTTCTGCCTTAACCATAGTCTCGACATAAACATCATAATTACAATCATGCACAAGTTCAATTGGGTCTTCCACAATATTGGTCATAACGGTCTCATTCTCAACATATTCCTCCTTTTTATTGTAAGGCACATACTCTTTTGTGGATCCAAATTTTATCATAAGAAACTTTTTTAGAACACTCGAAAATGCATCATCCTCAAGCTCCACCCTTTGAATAGGCTCTTGATCATTAGTAAGATCAATGCTTGAGTAATCTACACAAGTGTCGACATATTCCTCTTCGTCTTCATCTTGATCCCAAAAAGACTCCTCGGACATGTCACCATGAGTTGTTTCAAGCAATGTATCATAATCACCGTCACTATCATAGTCAACATAAGATTGTTCCTCGCTGAATTTAGTGTTGCTAATCTCTAACTCATCCTTTTGAATAGGTGAATGATCATTATTACGATCAAGAGTTGAGTTAACTACACAATTATCAACGAAAGTGCCCAAGGATTGGCCTTTTTCAACATTAGCATCAATCAAATATTCATCACAAACCATATGCACATTAGAATTATCCATATCTTCCTTATATTGATCAATGCCTCTTCGCAAGATAGTCATACCTTCACGAAGTTCTTGGAGTTGCTCGTTTGTAGTCTCTTTTGCTTTTTTAAATTCCTCTTGTAAAAAGTTGGAAACTTGATCTATAAAGTTAGAGACTTTTTTGTTCACAAGCATAAGAATCCTCCCATCCTTGTTGTTGTTCATACATACCCGCCATAAGGTTGTTGAGGAAAACCACAAGGTTCCATGGAATATTGGTCATAACCAATGAATTGGTTTTGATTACACCCATGGAATTCGTAGTTATCACATTGTTGAGGTTGAAACCCGTATTGATTGCTCCAATATGCTCCTTCCATAGAAATAAGCACCTGAAATAAGATTCTCAAACCAAGGTTAAAACCTTGAAAAATAAGAAAAAATAAAAATAAAAATAAAACTAAATACAAAAATAAGAAACCAAAAACAATTGACAACCGCTGCCTCCAATGTGCACGAATTCCGGCGCCAAAATTTGATCCTGGTCGGTAAGCGTCGAAAAATAAATTACACTTTCTTACTACTCAAAATATAAATATAGCAAGGGCAAGAAAGGATCGATCCCACATAGCAAGAGAGGTCTAGGTTGTCAAATTGTTTCGGTTCCTATAAATAACACCGGTAGTTTTATGATTATAATAAACTAAAATAAAATAAAAGCAAATAAAGAAAAGCAAACAAATCAAATCAAGATAAGAAGATATTGGTTAAGGATTTCGTTTTCATTCACAAACATGGTTTCATAATAACTAGAATTGATATTTTAATCTCAACTTTTATCAAAGACCCTAGAATACCTTGATCGCAAGAATATCCCGCAAATCTCCTCATGTCATCAACAAACACATTAAAAGATGCGAATATGAATTCTACCTAAAGGAACAACCTAACGTGTAAAAGCACTAATCAAGTTTAATTCCCTAGATGCATTAGGTTCTATGAAATCAGGCCAATCAAAGCAATCGAACGTGGAAAGCACACTAATCCGATTTAACAAAGGTTAAGACTCACATATGATCATAAGAATATCGCTACAAACTATAATCATATTTATGCTTTACTTGCAATCCGGAATTATCACTTTTGCGTATAATAACCTAATCTAGCAATAGAGATGAAAGCAAACTCAATCGACTCGCGACTCGACTAACAAGCATTCAAATCATGTAACAATATTCATGGTGAATCATAAACGATAATATGAGAGAAAACTAATTTATTGAATTAAACGCATGTTTGGAAATCCAACTTATTCCATAACCAATAATAAAAACTCAGCTCATATTCATGGAGTTCATAACAAGAAAGAAAGAGAAGTCTCATGTTTCTAAACCCTAGAATAAAAGTAGAGGAAAAAGAATAATAAGATAAAAGATTCAAGATATGATATGTGTTTTGAGAAAAGTCTTCTCTTTTATAGCTCCACTCCTTCCAAAACTAGGTTTTGTCTTCAAAGTCCATTAGTTGGAAATTCACCCGCCCCAAGAGAGAAACCCGTGTAGAAATTCTGTCCCAAAACGCTTCGCCGGAAAATCGGGATTATGGCTAATCCGGCGGAATAGTCGTCGGAAAGTGTCTCGGTGCGGATCGCAGTCGCCTGAATCGCCGCGGTCAACGGGTCGGGACCGAGTCATCTCGGGTCAACGAGTCAAACCGGCTAGTCATACTGAGTCAAACTGGGTCCAGTCAAAGTATGGGTCAAGAGTCGGACACGAGTCGGTCATCGCTTGGCCGAGTGAGCCGACTAGCCTTGGCTCGGGCCGTTGCACACGAGCCGTGTATCGGCCATGCACCATGATGGTGCTCCAACAGTCTGAGCCCATTCTCGCTCTTCCTCGCACATTTAATCAAGCCATTTCAAGTCATTCATTACGCATCACCGCATACTCAAACCTTCCAATCCCATCACCTCTCACCGCATTACCTTCATCTCACACCCATTCTCATCTTGGTTCCATTATATCAGAGTTCCATTACCACTAACTGCCCCATTTGATTGCACACTCTTCTCTTTACTCATCTCCACATTCCCCGAACTCGAGTTACTTCTCCGCCACAATGCAACCCCCGACTGCCAACACATATCCCTCCGGCACTCCCCGTAGTTCATATACTCTTCAAGATAAGCCTAACATCCAGGCCTCAACCCCCATCTCAGCATTTCGTCTACTTTGCCCATCTATTTATCACCATCAATCGCAACTTGACACCAGTTCCTTGCTGGGCCTCCTAGCATTCATCTCAAGAACTCCATCTTGCGCACCATTTCGTGCCTATTTCGTGCTTACCTCCCCGCACAATTCAATTATCTAATTTCAGTTGCACAAAAGAGCCAATTCAACACAATAACTTATTGAATTTAAAACTCCAAGCTTTCGTTGACTCACACAAAATCACCAACTCATAACTAGTGCTCCACCTTCAACATTTTCTCTTTGAATCCCACAGACACCCGGTTCACCGCCGCAATTATGAGCCCTTGCCATTCTCCCCCCTCATCACAGGTTCAAGTTCAATTTCGCTATAATCTCGGCCCGGCCATTGTAACAATTAGCCGCAACTTTGCACTGCAACCAGAGCCGAGGGCACCATCACACCTGACTCTCGACTTCACAATACCCTTTAACACTTCTCGCGGATCTCAAGCCTAACTCCATCTTCTATTCTTCTTCATCTCTATTTTAGTCTCATTTCTCTGACCTTCAATCGCCACCACAACTCGTCCCCTGTCCCGTAGTTCACCTCAATGGCAGAATTCAGCCAATACCACCGGTTCCAAAGCATCAACGATTCAAACCTATCCCCGCATATTTGCACATCAATACCACCTGCAATCCATCATTACCAATGCCTTTGCAACCGACTTTCCACCTCATGCCTTCAAATCCACAGTCTGGCGAAATTTTACACTAACTCAGTAACTTCCCATTATCAATGGCAGCAATCTTCTCCACTGATTTTCGGGTAAGCAAACTCGGTTCAGGCAAAACTAAAGCAAACCCGTTCTAATCCTCATCCCAAGCAGCAACCATCTCAGTCTAGCCACCTACTCGATTCAAAACCCTGAGCTATTATCAATCAACACTGAGAACATCACAGATTCACTAAACACGAATACCCATTCTTCATAATTCCAACACAGACCCATCTTGCTCTAATCATTCCGCATGATTTCTTCCCTATCTCAAGAATGGAGACTCCGCAACTCAACCTTTGTAAAATGTCTCCATCTTCTTCCCAAAGAACAGAACGCATCAACATCTCAAATTCTCGATAACCTTGTTTCTCCATACGTGGTTTCATTCAACCAAACCCATTCTATCTCAGACCACACAAAACTGAACTCATCTTGCTCAAATCTCTCATCATAAATCGAACCTAAATTCTTCTCAACAATTTCAATTCTTCAATTTACGCCTCTTCATATAATTTCAGCTCCAATTTCGCATCGACCTTTCTCATCTGTTTCTCAATCATGACCATAGCGAAACCCCTGTCTTCAATTCTTCTCAACCACGAACCCATGAGCCTCCTTCTCGATCCCTAATTTCTCTAATTCATTCATCTCTAATCGATCTTCAATTGTGTAACAATCGGACTCTCAGCTCCTCGTGTTTGATCCGATTTCGTGTTCTTCCCCTCTGCAGAGCAATACGATGCCTCCTTTCCTCTAATGAAATCACGCACACACGGGAGAAGATGAGCAATGAATGATGAGAGAAATGATTTTCTGAATTTGTGGTTGTAATAATTGGATTCAGCCAATCCCTAGTCCCAGATAAGGGGGCTATCCTTGTTGCAGCCCCTTAACCTTTGGTCGCCTCCGAGATAGTATTCTCCATGAAATGACAATTTAGCCCTTAGTCTTCCAAGTTCTTGTTTTGCTCATAACTCTTCATACGAACTCCGAATGACTCGTTCTTTCGCCATTGTCTTCATCTTCTCGTCCTCTACACAATGAAAAGTAGAAATCTTGCATTTGAACGAGTCCCAATTGGTCTTTGGCCTTTCTCCACTTGTGACTTCACTTTTGTAGCCATTTTCACTTCTTTTTTCTCCAAATGACTCCATTGCTCCTAATAAACTCAAAAGTAAACATAAGATACATAATTCACAATTGAAAACTCGCAAAAGAAAGCATAAATACTAGATATTAAATACGGTGTATTCTACACCTATCGATTCCCCACACGTAGACTTTGCTAGTCCTCGAGCAAATCAAACAAAACAATAAAATACAACAACTCCGTGACGTCGAGGCTACGGTTAATTTTAGCATAAATAATAAGCCTTTAAACCCCTAGGTGTCCCTAGTGGGCGTTATAGTCTCGTGAAGGTTTACTAGAGATATACCTACAAAACCTATATTTCAAACTCCGTCATTCCGTGACAAATCAATGAACGAATCCAAAATGACTACGGGAGGAGGTACCTTGCAAATTCAATTCATATATTAGTAAATAAACTCTAATTAGATAGTCGAACAAGCCACAATACTCGGAAACTAACAAACCACAATCACAATGAAAAGATTAAGAAGATGGATATAGATGTAGATGTTGGCGAATATTCACAAGTGTTCGATGTTTCCCATATCTCTGTTCGAAGGTCACCGCTAAGATGAACCTAATCTATTGAATTGAGCTACTTGGTGCTGAATGCTACATCAAATCAATTGGCATATACAAGGGAACCAAGAGTGACTTTATTCAACACAATAATAATTTCTTCTCTTTTTTTTTATATGATTGGATCAAACTCGGGATCCAATTTCTCTTTTAGACGGCATGATTAGATCTTTTGGATCCAAGCGCATGCTTCTTGTCAGCAAGTACATGATAGTCGCCTTGGATCCCGCATTCCACGCTTGTTTGGCGCCGGAGACAGGGACTACGTTTCACACATACCGCTATTCCCAAGTGTCTTTTTATTCCGTTTTGGTCTAATTGGTCGGTCTCTTTTTTTTTTTTTTTTTTTTTTTTTTTTTCTTTTTCATATATTTTTTTTTTAGTAACTCAATCACTCTATTTCATCCTAGCAGCAATAACACGTCGATTTTAGTGACCCACCAAAGCACTTAGAGAACAATAGATAAATATGGAAAAATAAAAATGATAATGCGATATGGTGATATTCCGAGATATGGTAACAACTATCATGTTAATTTGTGATTTCGAGCTATATTCTTCCTTTTAGTTAATTGGTTCCTCAACCCCGCATTCAAAATGGTTCCATCCACTAATGGTGTCATCCTAAAGGCACAAGTTCTAGATTTCTTGAGTTCAAAAAGCACAAATTTTTTCTTGGTTTTTCTATTTTTCTGATTTTTTTAAAGGCATAAAACAAACTAAAACATATAATGTCCCCCACACTTAAACTTTACATTGTCCTCAATGTAAAATTGAATAAATCCAAAGAAGGTTCAAGGTGGGAAATTCTGCAAATGATATGCAAAAACAAAGAAAGTAAAAATAAAAGCAAATGCATAAAAATAAAAAGATAAAAGGTAAAGATACAAAACCGGTGGGTTGCCTCCCACTTAGCGCTTGTTTTAAAGTCGACGGCCCGACTTTAGCTTCTTGTAAGATTCATTCCCATACACCAACAATCAGTGCTGGGGATCCTTCCATAGAACTGTTTTGGAAACACTTAGCTTGGCACACAAATATTAGTACAATAAAGCAAAAGTGAAGTTTGAACTGATAAAGCTTCCCCTACACTTATTCTTGTCCACACTTGGGAGTGTATAAAGAATATAGAAGTCGGGTACTTCACGGTTTCTTGTTCCATAACCCGCATAGTATGAGAATCAAATATCTCTAATGACGGAAAACGAGAAACAAAGTCATTCAACAATATTCTCAAGCACATACATTCAAACCAATAAGAGGTAAAGGAGAAGAAATAATAGGCAATGGATTAGATAAACCTTGCACAATCTCTTGTATTACGGAATCCTCTTCATCCTTGAAAAAACTCAAGTGAATTATTCACCTCTTGTATATCATGGTCCTCTATCAAACCTTGCAACCATTCTTCGTCCGTTTCGCCTTAACCATAGTCTCAACATAAACATCATAATTACAATCATGCACAAGTTCAATTGGGTCTTCCACAATATTGGTCATAACGGTCTCATTCTCAACATATTTCTCCTTTTTATTGTAAGGCACATACTCTTTTGTGGATCCAAATTTTATCATAAGAAACTTTTTTAGAACACTGAAAATGCATCATCCTCAAGCTCCACCTTTGAATAGGCTCTGATCATTAGTGAAGATCAATGCTTGAGTAATCTACACAAGTGTCGACATATTCCTCTTCGTCTTCATCTTGATCCCAAAAAGACTCGGACATGTCACCATGAGTTGTTTCAAGCCAATGTATCATAATCACCGTCACTATCATAGTCAACATAAGATTGTTCCTCGCTGAATTTAGTGTTGCTAATCTCTAACTCATCCTTTTGAATAGGTGAATGATCATTATTACGATCAAGAGTTGAGTTAACTACACAATTATCAACGAAAGTGCCCAAGGATTGGCCTTTTTCAACATTAGCATCAATCAAATATTCATCACAAACCATATGCACATTAGAATTATCCATATCTTCTTATCTTGATCAATGCCTCTTCGCAAGATAGTCATACCTTCACGAAGTTCTTGGAGTTGCTCGTTTTGTAGTCTCTTTTGCTTTTTTAAATTCCTCTTGTAAAAAGTTGGAAACTTGATCTATAAAGTTAGAGACTTTTTGTTCACAAGCATAAGAATCCTCCTATCCTTGTTGTTGTTCACATACATACCGCCATAAGGTTGTTGAGGAAACCACAAGGTTCCATGAATATTGGTCATAACCAATGAATTGGTTTTGATTACACCCATGGAATTCGTGGTTATCACATTGTTGAGGTTGAAACCCGTATTGATTGCTCCAATATGCTCCTTCCATAGAAATAATTTTTGAAATAAGATTCTCAAACCAAGGTTAAAACCCAGAAAATAAGAAAAAATAAAAAAATAAAAATAAAACTAAATACAAAAATAAGAAACCAAAAAACAATTGACAACCGCACCTCCCGCAACGGGCGCCAAAATTTGATCGTCGTAAGCGTCAAAAATAAATTACACTTTCTTACTACTCAAAATATAAATATAGCAAGGGCAAGAAAGGATCGATCCTAATGGGTGAGAGGTCTAGGTTGTCAAATTGTTTCGGTTCCCTATAAATAACACCGGTAGTTTTATGATTATAATAAACTAAAATAAAATAAAAAGCAATAAAGAAAAGCAAACAAATCAAATCAAGATAAGAAGATATTGGTTAAGGATTTCGTTTTCATTCACAAACATGGTTTCATAATAACTAGAATTGATATTTTAATCTCAACTTTTATCAAAGACCCTAGAATACCTTGATCATAAAGAATATCCCGCAAATCTCCTCATGTCATAACAAACACATTAAAAGATGCGAATATGAATTCTACCTAAAGGAACAACCTAACGTGTAAAAGCACTAATCAAGTTTAATTCCCTAGATGCATTAGGTTCTATGAAATCAGGCCAATCAAAGCAATCAACGTGGAAAGCACACTAATCCGATTTAACAAAGGTTAAGACTCACATATGATCATAAGAATATATAACAAACTATAATCATATTTATGCTACTTGCAATCCTAATTATCACTTTTGGTATAATAACCCTAATCTAGCAATAGAGATGAAAGCAACTCAATCGACTCGCGACTGACTAACAAGCATTCAAATCATGTAACAATATTCATGGTGAATCATAAACGATAATATGAGAGAAAACTAATTTATTGAATTAAAACGCATGTTTGGAAATCCAACTTATTCCATAACCAACAATAAAAATCTAGCTCATATTCATGGAGTTCATAACAAGAAGAAAGAGAAGTCTCATGTTTCTAAACCCTAGAATAAAAGTAGAGGAAAAAGAATAATAGATATGATATGTGTTTTGAGAAAAGTCTTCTCTTTTATAGCTCCACTCCTTCCATAACTAGGTTTTGTCTTCAAAGTCCATTAGTTGGAAATTCACCGGCCCACAAGAGAGAGAAACTAGTGTAGAAATTCTCGTCCCAAAAACGCTCGCCGGAAAATTGGGATTATGGCGGAATCCGGCCGGAATAGTCGTCGGAAAGTGTCTCAGGTGGGAGCAAAGTCGCCGTCGCCGGTCAACGGGTCGTGGGACCGAGTCATCTCGGGTCAACGAGTCAAACCGGCTAGTCATACTGAGTCAAAATCTGGTCCAAATAAAGTATGGGTCGGAGTCGGACACTGAGGTCGGGCCATCGCCTTGGCCGAGTGAGCCGACTAGCCTTGGCTCGTGCCAGCTGCACAAAGCCTGTGTCAGGTCATGCACCATGATGGTGCTCAGTAATTCGGCCACGTTACGGCTCTTCCTCGCACATTTAATCAAGCCATTTTCAAGTCATTCATTCTCGCATCACCGCGTGATACTCAAACCTTCCAATCCCATCACCTACAGCTCACCGTGCATTACCTTCATCTCACACCCATTCTCATCTTGGTTCCATTATACGGTTCCATTACCACCCGGTGCCCCATTTCGGTTGCACACTCTTTCTTTACTCATCTCCACATTCCCCGAACTGAGTTACTTCTCCTCGCTACAATGCAACCCCGACTGCCAAACACATATCCCTCCGACAGCCCTCGTAGTTCATATACTCCTTCAAGATAAGCCTAACATCCAGGCCTCAACCCCCATCCGCAGCTTCCGTCTACTTTGCCTGTCATTTATCACCATCAACCGCAACTTGACACCGGTTCCTCTGCTTTCGGTTCCTAGCATTCATCTCAAGAACTCCATCTTGCTGCACCATTTCCGAGGCCTATTTCAAAGCTTACCTCCCCGCACAATTCAATTATTCTAATTTCAGGCCGCACTGACAGCCAATTCAACACAATAACTTATTGAATTCGGGAAACTCAAGCTTTCGCTCATTTCTGACTTCACCAACTCATAACTAGTGCTCCACCTTCAAGCATTTCTCTTTGAATCCCAGCTGACACTGGGTTCCGCTGCAATTATGAGCCCTTGCCATTCTCCGCCTCATCACGGTTCAAGTTCAATTTCGCCATAATCTCAACTTCTCTGGCCATTGTAACAATTAGCCGCAACTTTGCACTCCGCAACTAGAGCCAGGCACCATCACACCAGGACTCTCGACTTCACAATACCCTTTACAAAGACCACTTCCCGCGGCATCTCAAGCCTAACTCCATCTTCTATTCTTCTTCATCTCTATTTTAGTCTCATTTCCAAAGACAGCCTTTCAATCGCCACCACAATCTGTCCCCATCCTTGAGGTTCACCTCAATGGCAAGAATTCATGCCTAATACCACCGGGCCTAAAAGCATCACCGATTCAAACCTATCCTCGCATATTTGCACATCAATACCAAAGTGTAATCCATCATTACCAATGCCTTTGGTCGACTCTCCACCTCCAGCCTTTCGGTCCCAAAGGCAAAGCACCTAACACTAACTCTGAATCTTCCTATTATCAATGGCAGCAATCTCTCCACCGATTTTCTAAGCAACTCGCCTGTGCAAAACTAAAGCAAACCTATTTCTAATCCTCATCCTAAGCAAAGAACTTCATCTCGGTCTCAGCCACCGCTCGATTCAAAACTCCCGAGCTATTATCAATCAACCTTAACATCTGATTCACTAAACACGAATACCCATTCTTCATAATTCCAACACAGACTCCATCTTGCTCTAATCATTTCGCCAATTTCTTCCCTATCTCAAGAATGGACCCGCAACTCAACCTTTGTAAAATGTCTCCATCTTCTTCCCAAGAACAGAACGCATCAACATCTCAAATTCTCGATAACCTTGTTTCTCCATCTCGTGGTTTCATTCAACCAAACCCATTCTATCTCGACCCACAAACCGAACTCATCTCGCTCAAATCTCTCATCATAAATCGAACCTAAATTCTTCTCAACAATTTCAATTCTTCAATTTCGCTCTTTCATATAATTTCGGCTCCAATTTCCGCATCGACCTTTCTCATCCGTTTCTCAATCACACCATAGAGAAACCCCGTCTTCATTCTTCTCAACCACGAACTCCATGAGCCTCCTTTCCGATCCCCTAATTTCTCTAATTCATTCATCTCTAATCGATCTTCAATTGTGTAAACAATCAGACTCTCAGCTCCCCTCTGTGTTTGATCCGATTTCGTGTTCTTCCCACTCGCTAGAGCAATACGATGCCTCCTTTCCTCTAATGAAATCGCGCATTACACTTCCGGAGAAGATGAGCAATGAATGATGAGAGAAATGATTTTCTACAATTTGTGGTTGTAATAATTGATTCAGCCAACCCAGTCCTGCATAAGGGCTATCCTTGTTGCAGCCCCTTAACCTTTGGTCGCCTCCAGATAGTATTCTCATGAAATGACAATTTAGCCCTTTAGTCTTCCAAGTTCTTGTTTTGCTCATAACTCTTCATACGAACTCCGAATGACTCCGCTCTTCGCCATTGTCTTCATCTTCTCGTCTCTACACAATGAAAAGTAGAAATCTGTGATTTGAACGAGTCCCAATTGGTCTTTTGGCCTTTCTCCACTTGTGACTTCACTTTTGTAGCTATTTCCACTTCTTTTTGCTCCAAATGACTCCATTGCTCCTAATAAACTCAAAAGTAAACATAAGATACATAATTCACACGAAAACTCGCAA
>JAJJWW010015899.1:0-45590 GCA_023531295.1 Papaver armeniacum
CTAAAATGGACTAGCTTCTTAAACTTTATAATCTTACTATTATTAGGTGACTTCTGGTGGTGATTGTATATATATTCAAAAGCTTAATTAGGGGGTAGGGAGGTTGTTAACTTTGGAATATATTCTTGCCCACTTCTCAGCTACATCCAAATCCATAAAGATCTCTCCTTTTTCTCAATAATTCATCAAAAGGTTTTTCTGGGTTCAAAGACAACGCCATAATGGGATCGGATAACTTCGAGAGATATGTTTGTTGTCGACACAAAACGTGAGAGAGAATATAAAAACTCTCCAAAAGAAACACCTTGAAAAGGTATATTAATTATATCACGCTGTCAGTCAGTCATCAGTCTGTCGTATACCAATTAACGTTGATAGAATACCAACAAACCGATGAGCATTGATTCCTTAAAACTCATATGAACGAATGAACTAGCAATTTACAGACGTAAATATCAACCTACAATGACTAACAATGACGGATTACAATCATGTGAAGCTAAAGCCTTATCCTTTTATACAAATCTCAGCCAATAAGCGGGTGAGCACAGCTGCATTCACTACTCAAAAAAGTTTCTAATGGGGCATATTATTGGGCACAATATATAGCTTTCAAGTTTCAAGTGTTTTCCTTCGCAATCAGAGCCACCAGGGCCCAAACAAGCAGAGCCGTGCCACATATCAGAAGGGAAAAAATAACCTTCTATTTCACCTCACCCGCCCCCTCACCCCATCAGCACCACTCCCACCCCACATCTTCCCCTGTCCTGTTCACCCCTGCCCGGGCTGGATTCTCAATATGGATGGACAAAGGAAAATATTCCTCCATCTCTTTTTGTGACATGTCATCCAAAAACTTCAGATATCTTTTGCGCACGTGGAAAATAGAATAAGAGAATAATGTGGGTCCCACAACAAATTGGCTTCACCGTGACCTTTGAAAGGATTGTCCATGAAATTATTGAGATCAATCAATCTATCGGCTTCTTCCCTATACAGAATGGGATATTCCACTTACACTACAAAGATTACAGATATGAGTGTTCTTTTCCTTTTTAACGGTCATAAACTGAAGACAGAACAGTTGCATCCCTTTTTCTTTCCGACTTTGACTGGACTAGGAAAGCTAAAGTAGGGACTTCATCAACTTATATTGGTATCGCCATTGAATGTTCCAAAGAAATATACTGTTCTGTATGCTACTAGCGAGCATACCAACACCAGCATTGTCTTAAGACCAAAAATATTCGTAGATAAAGTAGGATGCGGGAAATCGATCGAGAGATTTTATTTGTAGGAGCTATGAAATTGGATATGTGCCAAGAGTCGGATTCGATCGGTTTTGAGATTATTTTTGCTTTTTCTTTTTTATAAATCTACTGAGAATAGAAAAACAAGAAAATGCTAACACACGCAGTGGGAATGTATTCTTGTACACGAAAGATGCACTTCTAAGTTATCGCGCCATGATAAGACCAGTCGTGAACTTATTTAAGTGTCTAGTATGGGTAGAAACCCATACTCTACAAGATTAAACCGTAACATTCTTTCGAAATTAGTCCCCGCGTAACCGATATATTTTCTAGAAGGTTGTTAAAGAAATCGCTTTGGAGCTAAACTTGAAAAAATTGTTTTAAAAGTATATGTGCGCCAAACCCAATCAAAAAAATGAGCTCAAATTCTTGCAATTACAACTTTGGCATTAGTCCCTAACCGACATGAGATAAATCTAACTCCACCCCGCTCTCGGAACACCTATATATCCGGCTATTCCTAACTAGGAGTAGATAAAAAGTGAAGAGAGAAAAGATATGATTCCAGGAAAATGTTTTTAATGAGATATTTGAGATGCCGTTGAAACACATAAATCGCTAAGGTTTCGTTTGGTTTCTGTATCACTAGTGCAAGAATGCATGCAAGTTTAAAAGACCATAATGGTTGATCTTGGGGATTTTGATAAAGTACACCCTATGAGATTAGTATTTCCTAAAGTACACCCGTTTTTTCAAAATTGCAAAATACACCCATTTTAACTTTTCCATCCCGTTTTTTCAAGAAACTGCTAAGTCTACGCCTGTCATAAAACCGGGTCGAGTCGACCGAGCTGACTAGGGCCGCACAATGTCTAAAAACCCCTCCGGTTATGCTTATCTACCGTTGTAATCCTATCGAACGATTTTGGTCTCCTTCTATGGGAAATTGCTTAGCATTTTGAAATCCGTTGATAAAAAATCATGAATTTCTTTCAATTTCTTAGAATCATATCTTCACCACCAACCTATACCACCAATAAATTTAGGCACCATTCAAACAATATGCAACACGGAGATTTATTTGAGCAATTTTATCGTATTGGTTATGAGCAACAACACCATCGGGAATTAAAGCACAATGAAATCACCAGCACCAAGTTCTTAGTTTCTATTCAATCTCGGCCATAACATGGGCCTCTCTAATTTCGAATTATCTCACCACTGACATGGCCACTCTCGGCATATAATCGAATTAGCCAAAACAAAGATCCAATTTTGCTCGCTACCAATTCCCGTCATCGTTGTAACAAATGGCTCTTCCAAGCACAATCAATCAAGAAAATGAAATAGAAATGAAATCAAAAGTAAATCAAGCACACACAACACAAGGAATTATAGTGGTTCGATCAAGATGATCTACATCCACTTTGGAAGACAACGATAACGATTTCACTATGTATCCAACAAGATTACAAGGTATTGAATCAACCCATCTCTCAAGAACCCTAGCCCCCTTTTTGGTGCCTCACTCTCTTCTTCTAATACATGAGTTTCTCTTTGCCAAAACATGAGGAGGAGAACAAGTCTTATCTCCTGATGCCTTTCCTCACACAAAAGGTAAACGGGCAAATGGGTTAGGGCAAATGGGTAAACCCAATAGGAATACTAAACCGTATTCAAGGCACATATACTACAAATCTCCACCTTGACTTGAATACCATAACCAATCATCATCATCGTCTTCGCTCGGCCCCTCAAGGGCTCTCAACACCATTGACACCAACCAAGTCCAAGCAAAGGCTTGAACTTGATATTCGGAGAATCAAGCCGTCAACATATCTCAGGGTTATCGCTGTAGGAACCTTTAGCGACGCTATCTTCCCTTCCTCAACTGCATCCTTGATAAAATGATACCTGACATCGATGTGCTTCGTTCTCTCATGATACATATGGTTCTTGGACAAGTGAATGGCACTTTGACGGTCACAAAACAGAGTTGCACTATCTTGCTTGAACCCCAGATCACCAACCAAACCCATCAACCATATACCTTCCTTCACCCACTTCGCAGCTGCCATGTACTCCGCCTCGGTTGTAGACAATGCAACTCGTGCTTTGCAAAATTGACCTCCAACTGATAGTACTACCACATACGTAAAAAAGTATAACCCGTCAATGACCTTCTTCTATCAAGATCACCTCGCATAATCGTAATCAACATAACCCACAACATTTGTTGAATCACCATAATGTTTATCAAACACTAAACCAACATCTCTGTCTGCCCTTAGATACCTCAAAATCCACTTTATAGCTTGCCAATGAGCCTTCCGGGATTTCCCATGTATCTACTTACCACACTCACAGCTTGTGCGATATCCGGCCTTGTACAAACCATAGCATACATGATGCTACCAACCGCACTTGCATATGGAACTCGAGACATGTAATCCGCCTCATCAGCGAGTTTGAGGTGATTGCCTTCTAGAGAGTCTAAAATGGGCTGCCAAAGGAGTACTTACTGGTTTTGCATCTTTCATACCATACCGCTCCAACACCTTCTCGATGTATGCCTTCGAGACAAATACAACTTGCCTTCCGCTCGGTTTCTATGAATCTCCATGCCCAATATCTTCTTTGCCGCACCCAAATCCTTCATCTCAAACTCACTACTCAATCGGCATTTTCAACTTTTGTATCTCGACATGTCTTTGCAAGCAATCAACATATCATCAACATACAAAAGCAAACACACAAATGAACCATCTTGGAGTTTTCCGTGATATACACAACTATCATACTTACTCCTATCATAGCCATTTGCCAACATAAACGTGTCAAAACGTTTATACTGCATCAGCCTGGAGATTGCTTCAAACCATACAAAGATTTCTTCAACAAACATACATGGTCTTCTTTGCCAGGAACTTCAAACCCTTTTGGTTGTTGCATATAAATACGCTCTTCCAAATCACCATGAAGGAAAGCTGTCTTAACATCTAGTTGTTCCAATTCTAGATCTTTCAAAGCAACTATAGCAAGCAAAGTTCTAATAGAACTATGTTTAACAACAGGAGAAAATACCTCATTGTAGTCAATGCCTTCTCTTTGTGTAAACCCCTTTGCCACAAGCCTTGCCTTGTACCTTGTTCCTTCACCATCTGAAGTACTTTGTTTCTTCTTGAAAACCCATTTGCTTCCAACAATCTTCTGTCCCTTAGGTCTTGCAACTATCTCCCAAGTGCCATTCTTGTCAAGAGACTCAATTTCTTCAATTGCAGAATCTCCCCATTCTGCTGATTCTTCACCACTGATTGCTTCTTCATAGGTTCTTGGCTCATCCCTATCAATGCTCTCACCCTTAGTAAGTGCATACGCAACCAAATCAAGCATGGCCATATCTTTGAGGTGGTCCGATTTCCCTCCTCACTCTATCTCTAACAAGATTGTACTCATGATCTTGTGCTTCATCTTCCTCGGGCAGGTTCTTGCACAATATATTGATCATCATCATAAAACAAATCTCATCGTTTCTTTGAACTTGCATCTCAAGTTCCACCCGGTCACCAAGCTCCACCTTATCACTAACACCCTCTTCAACTCTTCCATCTAGTTGTTCATTCTTTGTCTTCAACATCGATTGCTCATCAAATTTCACATCTCTACCGATAAGAAACTTGTTTGATCTCTCTTAGGACACCATAACCTCGTAGCCTTTCACACCCTTTGCATACCCAAGAAATATACACTTCTTTGCTCTAGGCTCTAGCTTCCCCTCATTCACATGAGCATAGGGCCGGACATCCAAATATCTTCAAGTCTTCATAGTTAGCATGTGAACCTGTCCAAACTTCATTTGGAGTCTTACACTCAATGGCGGTCGATGGAGACTGCTCACTAAATAAGCCGATGTGTTTGCCGCTTCGCCCAAAACCGCTTTGGTAACCCGGCATTGGAGAGCATACATCTTGCCTTCTCCATAATGGTTCTGTTTCATCCTTTCGCAACACCATTTTGTTGTGGTGTTTTTTCGACGCGTGCGGTGTCTCACAATCCCTTCCTCCTTGCGTAACTCATTGAACTCACCCCCACAAAATTCCAAACCATTGTCTGTCCTCAAGCACTTGATTTGTCTTCCTAGTTTGCTTCTCAACCATAGTCTTCCATTGCTTGAACTTGACAAAAGTTTCATCTTTGTGTTTAAGTATGAATACCCATACTTTTCTTGAGAAATCATCAATGAATGTCAACATATATCTACCACCACCATGCGACTCAACTCGAGAAGGACCCCAAAGATCAGAGTGAATATAATCTAAAATACCCTTGGTGTTATGAATAGCTGTACTAAACTTAACTCTACATTGTTTCCCAAATACACAATGTTCATGAAATCAAGCTTACCTGCTTTTATGACCACAAAGCAATCCCGCTTGCTCAAAACAACCAACCCCCTCTCGCTCATATGCCCTAACCGCATATGCCACAACTTGGTAGTATCATCTTCGTAAATTGAAGAACATACATACGCATCACCGTCACAAGAGTACCTTGCAGCATATAAAGACCATTAATCCTCTTGCCCTTCATAATTGTAAGACTTCCCCTTGAGACACGAATAACTCCACCTTCACCTTGATACTTGCAGCCATTTGAATCAAGTGTACCCAAAGAAATTAGATTTCTTCTCAAGTCCGGAACATGCCTAACCTTAGTTAAAGTCCTCACCATACCGTCATACATCTTAATTTGAATTGTACCTACACCCACCACTTTACAAGTGACATTGTTACCCATAAGAACTTTACCACCTTCTCTAGCTTGATAAGTAGTAAACCACTCCCTATGAGGACACATGTGAAATGTACACCCCGAATCAAGAATCCACCCATTCCGAGCTTTCGGTATAAACCGTGAGAACCGTTCCATCATCACTTTCTACTTCAACATTTTGCCGCGGTGCCTTGGTTTGTATTCTTCTCAACGTTCTTCCTTTTTGGACAATCCTTCTTGAAATGCCCTTGTTCCTTACAATGAAAGCAATAGAATTTACCGGATTTAGATTTAGACCTTGACTTTGATCTACTCCTATCAAATCCACCCTTTGGTTTCCTCTTCCTCTTACAAACAACCCATCTCCCGAATTATCTTTACCATCAATACCCGTCTTCTTTAACTCCTTAGAGTTCAAAGCCGCTTTAACGTCTTCCATGGAAATTGTGGTTTTTCCATACATTACGGTATCAACAAAATTATCATAAGATGGTGGTAAGGAACAAAGCAAACCCAATGCTTGGTCTTCATCTTCAATTTTGACATCAATATTTGCCAAATCCAAGAGAATTTTATTATAATCATCAATATGATCTATAATAGACATTCCTTCATGCATTCTAAG
The DNA here is from genome assembly GCA_023531295.1 of Papaver armeniacum. Taxonomy (NCBI): domain Eukaryota; kingdom Viridiplantae; phylum Streptophyta; class Magnoliopsida; order Ranunculales; family Papaveraceae; genus Papaver; species Papaver armeniacum. Next base: position 6,652 of record JAJJWW010015899.1, read on the forward strand.
AGTATGTAATTTCTTCTTAAGATATAAACGATTAATTACGGATTTAGTCATATACCTCTTCTCCAATTTGTTCCATAGCCCATCCGGCGTCGTTTCCGCGCAACTTCTCTCAAGACCTCATTGCTCAAACACAACAAAATTGTTCCATGAGCTTTCTCCATGAGTTCTTCCTTTGCTTCATCCGTCAATGTTGTTGTTAGAGCCGTTTTCCCCTTCAAAGTTTTCACCAAACCTTGTTGCACCAAAACAGCCCTCATCTTTAGCCTCCATAAATTGAAATCATTTCTTCCATCAAATTTCTCAATCTCATACTTCGCCGCCATCCTAGATCGCTCCCACCCGGAGCTCTGATACCAATTTGTTGTAACAAATGGCTCTTCCAAGCACAATCAATCAAGAAAATGAAATAGAAATGAAATCAAAAGTAAATCAAGCACACACAACACAAGGAATTATAGTGGTTCGATCAAGATGATCTACATCCACTTTGGAAGACAACGATAACGATTTCACTATGTATCCAACAAGATTACAAGGTATTGAATCAACCCCCTCTCAAGAACCCTAGCCCCCTTTTTGGTGCCTCACTCTCTCTTCTTCTAATACATGAGTTTCTCTTGCCAAAACATGAGGAGGAGAACAAGTCTTATCTCCTGATGCCTTTCCTCACACAAAAGGTAAACGGGCATATGGGTCGGGCAAATGGGTAAACCCAACCGAATACTAAACCGTATTCAAGGCACATATACTACAAGTACCTTGAATTTCTCATCACTACTACCGATTAATTTCTGACCATTTGAAAACCACTTCTGACTGATTGCAAAACAAATCATTGCTGGCAATTAATTATCACAGTACAGACCATCCACACCAGAACTCATTTCCCGACCACAAAGAGAACCCTAGAAATCCGTTGATGTTGCTGTCAAAACTACCACTAGTTCACACAATTACTCTAGCACATCCAGAATTCTTCTTTAGCAAATGGGTTATACCCAGTTCAATCCACATGGAATTTGTCAACAAAGTATCATCAAATCCCAATTTATAACTACTTCCCTTGATTAAATATGTATCAAAATCCCCTTCCCAGCCAGTTGAAGTTGAAGTTGAATCCAAACATTACACATGACAATAATTTTAGAGCCGCTACAGGAGTAACAAATTCAATGGTAGTTACCAATTCCCCTTCCCAGCCAGTCAGTCAACCTTTGATGATTATGGAGTTTGGTACCCCTGCGGAATTTGGCACTCCCGTAGAAGAATTTGACTGTTTAATTTCTTTTCCATTAACAGGCTCTAATTAGTTGTTGTCTGTTAATTTGTTTTTTTGTGTTTTTGCATTTTACCCCTCATAATATACTTGAATTTGCTTTGCAGCTGAATCAGGGCCAGCACTGTCTAGTTGTTAATTTGAATGCACATAAGATTCTGCATTTCACACTTTGTACCAAACCAGAGATAACATTTTGCACACCTAGATATGCCTTACCTGCAAATTGAGATAAAGTAGGGCCTAGACCAGAGCCGTGTCTTAAAGACAATCTTGGTCAACTTTGACTTCAGTAAAGAGCCTACACTCTCTCTGATGTCCACTGGTCTGTTTCAGTTCACCCCAAAGGGAAAGAAATGGAACTGAAGGATTTCAATAGAATGACCAAGTCCTGTTAAGGCATGTAACTTTCAAATGCTGGATCAAAAATTAAAAGCAGCGCCGCTTTGACTGAGATTATAAATTTCAGTAAGCATTAATGATTGCAGCAAGTACCTCTCGGGAGAGTTGAGACTTCAGTTATATCAAGGTATTTACAAAACAGGCAATATGTACATGTTAGATCTGACTCGCGATCTGAGTCAGACTTAACCTCTGTCTCGGACCCGTTTGAGTCGGGTAATAAAATACCCCTGACTCATGGGAACAAATCACTAACTCATATTTTTGAGTCAGATGAGTTAGATGTGACTCAAAAAACAAATATATTGAGTCAGATCCAGATGAGTCAGGTAAGTCAAAAGAAAGCAAACATGTTCTAAAACTAAACTTATATTTCTGTTGCTGTTGCAACTACTAAGACTATTTGGTTCAAAAAAACAGAAGGATCAGTAGAATAGGCAAGCCTGTTGCCAACCAGGTTGCTGATAACTACTGCGGAGAGGATTTGGTCTTGCAAGGTTGAGCGCTGTGTACAGCAGGAGTCTCCAGCCAAGTTGGTGTTGAGAAGAGTTAAGACTGCCGATAGGAAGTGAAGATGCTATAGTTTTGTTCAGTTTAAAGACATGATATGGGTTTTGACATATTTGCCTTTTTGAGAGTTTTAATATTGAAATTAGGGAGGAGCATTTCAAAGAAAGGAAACATTCTATAAATTGAGAGTATGGAAGTGAGACGATCAGACCCCTCTGACCCATTAGGCTCACACTCGGAACATAACGTTCTAATGCCTGATCAATGGATAAAACCAGACATTTACGAAAGACAAGTTTGAACCAGAATGATTTCACTTCTCTATCAATCCAAATTACAGTAATTAACAGAAGGGGGAAGGAAGAAACAAAAAGCACACTGAGACGGAGCTTTGATGCAAAATTACATCTAGTAAGCATCATAGAATGCGTCTTGAACTTCTTCATGCATGCACCTCTGAAAATACGAAGCACATGGATATATTAGTATCATTGAAAAAAATCTAACAAAATACAGGCACGGAATCTCTTGTCCAAACAAGTGGAGAATCTAGAACATTACAAAGAGCCAATCTAACCAAAACTTGGCATCAAGCTGCAGAAGAGAGACGTGGAGGGAAACGAGGATTTTCCTTCACAGCTTCAACGACCTCAGCTGGTGGAAGCTCAGCTTTTCGAGCATCTACATATCCACAATAACGGGCTGCGAATGCCACAAATAATTATGGAGCATAACGATCGAATGAGAATAAATAAAGACTCTAGTGGATCTCGATACCGACTCTCCATACACTGCTCAAAAAGAGGTGCCTCCTCCATCAATGTGAGACGGAAACAAGTGAAAATTCTGGAGAATAGGTATACAAGTAAGGAAGAACAGATATAACTCTGCATAGAGCAAGCTCCTCAGTTGCAGCAGGTTTTCTGTTTGACGCTCCACGTCTTTATGCATTGAGAAGATTGTCAATGAAAGCTTCGACATCCTCAAACCTGCCTTCAGGTTTCTTTCTTCTTCTTTTTTTATGACTTGCAGCAACACCAGCAGTTCTCGTGCAATAACTGTTCCTTGTAACCTGCTGGCAGCACTTGTAACCCCACTGATGATCTTTCCTCCAGGAACCCCAAACGGTTGTATGGTTTCTAGCGTCATCTTTATACTTACCCCTGGGAATGGCCATCTCCTGCAAAAGTTATAACAATATGTTTATGTTAAACATTTGGAAGCCATTCCAATTAGCTGCTACATATGCAAAAAGACGGACAATTATATGAAGATGCAATTGTGATGAGTAACAAGGTCATCTACAATACAAAGAAGCGGGATGAGCGATAATGTACCCATGTTTACTCATACTATCGGACCAGGTAATGACCATGATTCGACTGGAATACATTCATAATCTGTTTTCCCAATTGACAATTGCACGGATGGCTCATCTAATCTTTCCCAATTAACAATTGCATGAATGGCTAGTTCATCTATCAGCTAAGAAATCTCAAAAAGTAACAACTTAAAGCAAGATATAGTCCATATCGAAAAACTTTTCATTGGGATCGGTGTGCATGAATAAAGTGCGTATGCATATCTCATTATTTCTGTGTAGCCCTAACTAAAAACAACTCACCGTTTTGCCATTCTTGTAATTCCCAATGGACAGAGTGCATGGACCAAGTTCCTGAGGAGAAAAATCTTCCTCTTCCTCTCCCGCCACATACATATTACTTAAACCTCTTCTCTTGGAGGACTTTGAAATCCAAACTTCTTCTTCACTAATACAAAGAATATATAGTACTAATTAATAAAAGCAAATGCAAAGATCAATTTGCATAAATAAAAGCAATGTATAGTACTAATTAATCGATGGCAATAGAGAACAAAATTAAGAAAGAATATACACGTACCTATCAGAGTCTTCTTCCATATGTGGATCATGTGGTGGAAAATCAATATACATATGCCTAACAGAGTCTTCTTCCATATGTGGATTATGTGGTGGAAAATCTATAAATTTTTCCTCTAGCTTAAGCTCACGCATCTTTTCGGTCACACTAGATGAATTTTCCATTGCGGAATTCAATCAAACACCTTTGGCTTCTTCAAACTCAAAACCTAAATTCAGACACGAAATTTTATACTTTAAAAGCAGTAAACACCACAGCAGAACTTAAGCTAATCGGCACCGGGAATGAATAAGAAATCACAAGCCCTAAATTCAAAATCTTCAGAAGAACAAAACAAAAACAAAAAATCCCTAAAAATAAAAGCAAGACGACCAGACCCTAATTTTGATGACTTGGTTGTTGAAGATTAAATTAGTCAGATTAGAAGAAAACTTAATAATCCCATACCTGACGCTAGTTTCGAGCAGGGTACGTCTATTCAAAGGTTTCTCGCGAGCGAGAAAGGGTCATGATGGGAGCGGGAAAGTGTTCAAGTGTTTTAATACGAGGAATATGATACGGCAAGGTTGAGCGCGGTGAAGAGTCTCAAGGTTGCCGAGTATGGTGTTAAAAAGGGGTGTTCAAATACTATGGCCTATTCCTATGCACATGCCAAAACATGATATTTGGCATATATGCACCCACTATGGGTATGCCAAACTGCCAAACTCATATGCCAATATATTTTTCCTGGCATATAGGCATACACGTGAGTTTCCATCGAGCGATAGAGTCTCGGCCGCTCGATGGTCAATTAATCTCTCGATGGTCATTAAATCGGCAAATGACAAGTCAAGTCGCTCGCTTCTATGATAGTCGCTTATCAGCTCTTCATCCAACGGCTACCATTTCCCCCCTATAAGGCCTCTTCCTATGCACATGCCAAAACATGGTATTTGGCATATGCACCCACTATGGGTATGCCAAATCGCCAAACTCATATGCCAATATGTTTTTCTGGCATATAGGCATACACGACAGTCTCCGGCGATAGAGTCTCGGTCGCTCGATGGTCAAAAAATCGTTCGATGGTTTTCCAATCGCCGTGATAGTCAAGCTATCGCCGATACTATGATAATCGCTACCGAGATCTTCATCTAACGGCTACAATTTCCCCCTCTATAAATACCGATTTCAAACTCATATCAACTCACACCAAAAAAATTCTAAATCTCTTTAGAATTTCTTAATTTCTCAATCTTTTCAAATCTAAAACTATCACAACTCCTCTACAATTATATTTTCTTGTAAAATGGATTCACAAGCACAAACTCAAGGCAAAGGTAAGAAGAACCGAAGTGCAGTGGGTGCAAAATACACCATGATAGAAAATGAATGTATTTGTCGTAATTATGTTTTTTTTTACCCAAGATTGTATCGGTGGTGCACACCAACATGGTAACACCATGTGGGATAATATATTTCAAAAATATGAAGAACAACCCATGAACATCAATGGTCGTGATGCAAAAAGGATTGTCGAACACTTCATTGTAATCAACCTAGAAATAGCCGCTTATGTTGCATTGATAATGCAAGCCAAGATAAAAGGAAAGGACAGGGTGGTTTGATGTTGATTTTGAAAGAGAGGTTCAGACAGATTGGCAACGAAAACATGGTAAACAGTTTGCTTTCGAAAGTTGTTATCATATTTTGAAGGGTTTGAACAAATATAGTCTCGATTACTTAGCAAATAATCAAATAGTACCTGAAAAGTCACCATATAATTCTTCTCCCTTAACACCAAATTCTTCACCATTTTCAAAAGGTCCATCAAATTCTTCACCAGATACCCCTACAAGCTCAAATTCCAACGTAGTTTTCAATAATTATGTTGATGGTAATAATAAGGGAAAACTTCCAGGAAGGAATCGGGCAAGTGGCTAGAAAATTAGCTCAAGAAGGAGGGAGTTCCGTAGGATTTAACATGGCGGAGTTTATGGATTATCAAAAGACCATCGCGAAGGAAAGATCCATTCAAAGGAAAATTCAAAACCGAAAGTAAGAAAAGTCGTCTTTCTCAAGAAAAATTCCAGTTTGACAATGAAAAGCATAACATTCTTCAAGCTAACACCTCAATTATGAACGCCCAACAAAACATGTATGGAAAATTGAATTTGACAGATTCAAGCACAGTTGAAAAGCAAGCTGGATTTACTAACAACCGTGATGAAGAAGATGATGATGATGGAACTGATGATGAGATTGATGAAATAATTCCTCTAAATGATTAATGTACTAGTTTAGTACTAGTTTAATGTAGATTTAAGTTTTAATGTTTTAGTTTAAGTTTTAATTTGATATGTTGTTATGCATTCCAATTAATATTAGTTTGAAATGAAATGTTGAAGTTTATTAATTAGAAAAATAACAGTACATAACATAACTTAAAACTGAAGATAAAACATTAAGAAAAATACATAAAATCATCTTCCATGCTCGCCCAAAGATTCAATCTCGATCATCTCTTAACCGGGTCATACAAATTACTGTTCTGAATGTAGTTAGTCATTTGACCATAATTCCTTGCAGGGAGGCCTCTTTCAGGTCGAATCTCCGGCCTCAAATCTTCATCATCATAGTTAATCCAATCTGAATCACGCCTGGTTTCCTGAATTACCATGTTATGAAGAATTATGCAAGTGAGCATAGTCTTGTGCATTTCACGAGGACTCAACCCACGATATGGGCCACAAATGATAGCGAACTTCCTCTTCAAAATTCCAAAAGCGCGTTCCATATCCTTCCTCAGTGCTGATAGGTGTAGAATACACCGTATTTAATATCTAGTATTTATGCTTTCTTTGCGAGTTTTCTTGTAAATTATGTATCTTATGTGTGCTTTTGAAGTTATCAGGTACGCTGGAGTCACATGGAGGAAAAGAAGCGGAGATTACCCAAATTAAGCCAAAGGGGCAAAATTGTCACTTCAAATCAATAGCGGACACTATCTGGAGCTGAGCCATGAGTTAAGGGGTGCAAATCAAGATGGCCCTTATCTAATGAGGGGTGCTTAAAGTCAATGTAGTTACCCCTTATCTATTTTACCCGAGTGGCTTTATCCCTTGTCATTCTCTTACACAATTCAATGAGAAATCATTTCTCATGATTCGACCTGAAATCGAGAGAATGGAGGCACAGAAATCGAGAGAAATTGAGAGGAAAGGAAGCATCGTATTGCTTGGCAGAGGGGAAGAACCGAATCGATCGAGGCGAGGGTATCACTGTTACTCATGAGATCAAATCTGAGCAATTAGAGGAATGGATCCAGTGAGGCTTTAGTGTGGTTGAAGAATGGCAGTGAGATGAGAATCCAGGGAGAATCGAGTGAATCTGAGCTTGAGCAGAGAAGAGAATGAAGTGGTTCGATTTGTAAACAATTTGCAGATTACAGAACAATGAATTAGGGTTTGATGTGATTCAAATGGTCAGTGATTCGGGATCTATTGGTTTCTACCAAGAACATAGACTCAATATCTCAGAGATGCAACTGGGTTCGATTTCAGAGATTGATGGAGGTTCTGAGTTTACAATAGCTAAGAAAAAGGGGGTCTGAGATATGGGTCTGTGTTGTTTGAGTCATTGCCGTGAAATGGATGATGTTGAGATCCACGATTCAAGTGAGTATGAGGATGGGGTTGTAGCTGAAGTTCGGATCTACAGTTCAATGAGTTTTTGTGGGTGAATATATGATGGAAGAGTATGATGAATGGAAAATGGCAGGTTGATTATGCATCTGTTGCAGGTACTCTGGTGCTGTTAAGCTGCAGAAGGCACTGGTGGTGCAACTACATGGGTTCATAGTTTGCAAGTGCTAAATGGGTGACTGCAATGGGAGTGGCAGGATTAAACGACGGAGGTGAAGCTAGAAGCAAGATGGTAAGAGCATCAATGGCAGCTTAGATGTATGCTTAGGATTTGCCCTGAGATGATGGTTCTATTTGTGGAGTTGTGCTGTGGTTATGGAGACTCAAGAAATAAAAAATGGTAGCTGGTTATAGACCAGCCATGAAGAAGTGCGGGGTCTAAGTCTGAGGCTGCAATGGAGCAAAGATGGGTGGTGATTATGTAGATGGAGCAAGTGGATGGATGAGTCATGGGTTGGGAGCCCAAAAGACTCGGTGCATATGGATATAAGATGTTATGTTCTTAAATTAGTACCAGGTGGAGATGGAGTGGACTAGTGGGATGATCTTTCTTGTGTGGTGTTGGCTTGGGTTAGTGATGCCCAACTATTGTCTTTGAATGTGAAGGGAGTATTATGCATGGAATTTGTTTTTGGTTTAGTCGAGGCATGCGAGGGAACAACAGGTGGAATTGATGCTCGAGGCTTTGTGAGATGGTGAGGTCTTAGTTCTGGCATGAATTTGTGCCTTTGAGTATTGCGGTAGTGTTTGGATGAATGAGGCAGGTTGTGAAGTGAATTGAGTTTACATGGGGCCTGAAATGGTTGAGCTGAAATATATGGCAGAGCTGAGTGATGGAGATGCTGTGTCAAGTTGATGTTGATTGTGCAGCTGGTGTTGTAATAAGCAACAGAGTTATAGAAAATAGCAGGCTGAGGCATGAAGGTTGCAGGTGGAAATGTGGTTGCCACTATGAAATAAGGAGTTGAACTTGAGGTTGAGCTGGAACTTAAGTTGAGATGTAGCTGCAGCCAAAGACTTGAGTCAGTAACATTAATGTCTTGTCGTGGGGATGCTGTCATTGTAACCGGTAGAAAAGGCGTGAAGAGGCAAGTAAAATGGAGCGATGATTGCTCGAGATAGTGTGCATACAATGAATGGGGTGCAGGGGCTGTTCAGTGGATGGCTCTGAGATGGGGAGTGAAATGGCAGTTCATCTTGTATATCGCAGGGAGTGATGGAACCAGATATGAATGCTCTGGTGGTGTGCTGGGAAGTGCAGGTTGATGTTTGTGCTGTTGCTGGTGAAGCCACAGCTGTGCAAGGGTAATCTGAAATTTCTTATTGTGAATGAAGAGTGATTGAGATACGGTTAACAGGAAGTGGAAGAGGCATTGGAATAGCCATCATGGCTGATGTGCTGGTGAAGCACAAGGATCATGCAGCACAAGTGCTATGGCCTGGCAAACTGGTTCTGGCCTGACAACCACTCAGCTAACCATGAATCGGCTGACTCACGGCCCCGACTCACATCCGAGTCATGGTCGGACCGAGCTGACCAGACCTGACAATCCCTGACTCGGTCCTGAACCGTTGACCCGGCTGATCCAACTCGTTGACCCGGTGACCGGGCGGACTTTGCCGGTCACCGGAGCCGATTTCCGGGCACTTCTCCGGCCGATTCCCGGCCACAATACCCGATTTCCGCATGATGACTTTTTGGACATATTTTCTACATGGGTTTCTCTCTCGTGGGCTTGGTGGACTTGCATCTAATGGACTTTGAAGACAAAACCTAGTTTTGGAAGGAGAGAAAGGCTATAAAAAGAGGAATTCTACAATTTTTGGAAAATATCATATCTCATATCTTTTCCTTGAAACTTTGCAGAGCCGTTTTGGGTTACACAACTAGGGTTTGCTTTTGTTCATCTTCTTCTTTATTCCTTTGATATTTTTGTGATGAACTCCATAGCTATGAGTAGCTAAATTCTCTTTTATTGGTTAAGGATGTAGTCCGATTTCTAAAACTTGTGTCTTGCTTTATGTATTAGTTTTCTCTCTTGTTTATCGTTCAATTCTCTGCGGTTTCTATGATCACATGATTGAAGTATTGTGATAGGATTATGGTGTTTGATTAGTTAAGTGGCCAATTAATTGAACTTGCATCTTAGTCCATAGCTATTTTAGGGTTTTTCATCAAGCGATAACCTTGAATACGAGTAGCATGATATGTTTACGGTTTGTAGTGATACACTCGTAATCATATGTAGAGTTTGACCATTGTCCGAATTGTTTTGCGCAACGCATGACAATTGCATTGATTAGCCTATTTCTGAAACTTAATGCACCTAGGAATTGAACTTGATTAGCGCAAGGCGTTAGGTTATTCTTTAGGTAGAATTCACATACGTGCCCTAATGTGTGTGTTGATGAACTTGAGAAATTAATAGATTATCTTGCTTTCTTGATTCTCCAGGCTTTTGATAACACAAGAGATTAAATAGTAATTCTATTCATATATGCAAACACATGTCTAAGATTGAAGATGAATTCCTTGACCAATATCTCTCTCCATTGATTATTCTCTACAATTTATTTTGCTTTTAATTACTTTTATTTGCTTAGATACAACAAACATACACCGGGTTTTTCTAGAAACTGAAAGTTTATAACAACCAACGCCTCTCTGTGGATACGAACTCTTCCTTACCTTGTGCTTCATTTAAATTTAGTGCGTAAGAAAGTGAAATTATATTTGTCGGCTGACAACCGATCAAATTTTGGCGCCGCTGCCGGGGAGGCACACGGCTAGTTATTAAGTTTTTAGTTTCTTTTTACAATTTCTGCTTTCATCTTTGCTTTTCGTTTCTTGTCTTGTTTCTCACTTGTTGCGAGAATTGTGTGCAGGTGCATAATCTCTGGCTTCTAAGGATTGGAATTATCCAAGGTGCGGGATAGCTACTCGAAAAGGTACAATACTCCAACCAAGGCGAAACACAACGGACGAGCACGAGGAGGAAGTAGGAGAAGAGATTTTCCAACAACAAGAAGAAGGAAAAGAGGTTCCAATCGTAGAGGAAACACACGTGGAAGAACAAGGAGCAATGGGTGATGCAAATCGTTCACTCAAGGACTTAGCTTCTCATAGGCTTGATATACAACAGGGATGTATTCAAACGGACTCTACTTTTGAAATTAAACCGGGGTTGCTTAGAGAACTACCAAAGTTCCATGGCATGGTGAATGAAGATCCAAACAAACATCTTATGGACTTCCACACCATTGTCACGGCCATGCTTCCAAATGGATGTTGCAGCGGATGGTGCAATGTTGAAAGTTTTCCGTTTCTCTTTAATGGATAGCGCTAAGGATTGGTTATTCTATTTACCTCCCGGGAGTGTTACAACATGGAATGGGTTGAAGAAACTCTTTTTAGAGAGATATTTTCCTGCATCAAAGGCTACTCAAATTCGCAAGGAGATTTGTGGGATGAAGCAAAATGTGGGAGAATCTCTATATGAATGTTGGGAACGATATAAGAGATTGGTGGCAAGCTGCCCTCACCACCAATTTAGTGATGCTATGATCATTCAATATTTCTATGAAGGACTCCAATCAAGTGATAGGAATCTCTCGACGCCGCGGGTGGTGGTGCACTAGTTAACAAGACGGTGGCACAAGCTAGAGAGTTGATTGAAAACATGGCAGCGAACTCACAACAATTCTTGAGTCGTGGTTCGGATGTGCTTCTAAGAAGAGTTAGTGAAGTGAGCGAGGTTGAAGAGCTTCGTCAACAAATGGGAAACATGAACGCAATGCTTCAACAAGTTGCAGCCGCGGTTATACCAAGTTCCTCTCAATCTTATGAGGACGAGCAAGCTCATGCGATCTTTCCAAATCAACAAAGACTCCGTATGATCCCTACTCCAACACTTACAATCCGGATGGAGAGATCACCCCAACTTTAGCTATGCCAATAAGCAAGGAGCGGTTCAACAATCTAATTTCAACAACCCAAGTGGATTTCAACCTCAACAACAACAATTCCAACCTAGGCAACAATTTCAACAACAACAACAACCTCAAATGGGGTCCAATATGGAGGAGTTGCTGAAATCTTTTATGCAAAGAACTGAGAGTTCTTGCTAAGGAGTTGCAAACTCAAGTTGGTTCTATGGCTATGGAGTTGAATCAATTGAAGGCACAAAATGGTGGGAAACTCCTTCTCAACCTATCAACCCAAAAGAGGGTGTTAATGCAATTACATTGAGAAGTGGTACACAACTTGTGCAACCCGAAGTTGCCGATTCGGGCACGGTGGAAACACCAAAGGAACTGTTTTGGAGGAGAAACCGAGGATTCTCCACAAACTTCGAGGTACCTATTCCTAACTCTAAAACTCCGGTTTCTACTTATGTTCCTCCTCTACCTTTCCTCGCAGATTTGCAAGTTCTAAGAAGGCGGAACTAGAAAAGGAGATTTTAGACGTTCTCAAAAGATCCATGTGAACATACCACTCATAGATGCAATTAAGCAAGTTCCAAAGTATGCAAAGGTGTTGAAGGACTTGTGTACCAATAAGCAAAGGCTCAAAGGTAATGAAGTGCTTAGTGTGGGGGAGAATGCTTCGGCAATCTTACAACACAAACTCCCACTTAAGTGCAAGGACCCGGGTAGCTTCGATATTCCCGTCACAATTGGTAACAAAACATTTAACAAAGCTATGTTGGACTTAGGTGCTTCCGTTAATGTCATGCCTGCGTCTATGTACAATTCACTTGATCTTGGTCCTCTTAAAAAGGCTGGAATTGTGTTGCAATTAGCCGATCGTTCTAATGTCTACCCAATGGGTATTGTTGAGGATGTTCTTGTGCAAAGTTAATCAACTTGTATTTCCAAATGGACTTTTGCGTGTTAGAGATGGATGAAGGTTCACCGGACTCGTCTCTTCCATTGCTACTTGGGCGTCCCTTCATGAAAACGGCGAAAACCATAATTGATGTGGACAAGGGAACGCTAACTATGGAGTTTGATGGAGAAATAATACGTTTCAACATTTTCGAGACGATGAGATATCCTAGCGATGTCCACTCTTGTTTCTCCATTGATATGATGGACACATTGGCGCAACAAATGTTTGAGTTGAATGGTGTTGATGCGTTGGAAACCGTGCTCACTACACCTATTGACAACGGTTATGCGTATAGTGATGAGATGAAAGAAACCATTGGTTCTCTTAACTCATTACCGGAAAAATCAGCAACTAAGAATATTTCATATGCTTATTTACCTTGCAATAATGAAAAACTTGTGCCATCTATTGTTAAACCTCCAAGTTTAGAATTGAAACCTCTTCCAAGTCACTTAAAGTACTTGTACTGGGTGACAACCAAGATTTACCCGTGATTGTTTCTAACGAGCTTAATGAATTACAGGAGCAAAAACTTCTAAGGGTGCTAAGGAAGTACAAGACGGCCATAGGATGGACAATCGCCGATATCAAGGGTATAAGCCCCGCCGTTTGTATGCATAAGATTCGTGTGGAGGATGATTCAAAGCCTACAAGGGAAGCACAACGTCGTTTGAATCCTCCCATGATGGAAGTGGTGAAAAAGGAGATACTCAAGCTTTTGGACGTGGGTGTTATCTACCCCATATCCGATAGCAAGGGTAAGCCCAGACAAGTGGTACCAAAGAAATCGGGTGTGACGGTGGTGGAGAATGATAAGAATGAACTTGTCCCAACTCGTGTGCAAACCGGTTGGAGGGTTTGTATTGATTATAGAAAATTGAATGCCACCACTAGAAAAGATCACTTTCCTTTACCTTTTATTGATCAAATGCTTGAACGTTTATTTGGACACTCATACTATTGCTTTCTTGATGGCTATTCAAAGTTATAATCGACAGATAGACCGGAGGATCAAGAGAAAACCACTTTCACTTGTCCTTTCGGTACTTTTGCTTATAGACGGATGCCTTTTGGCTTATGCAATGCTCCGGCTACTTTTCAAAGGTGTATGGTAAGTATCTTCTCTAATATGTTGAAAACATAATCGAAGTGTTCATGGATGACTTTAGTGTCTTTGGTGATTCATTTGACCTTTGCTTGAACAACTTGGCTCTAATCCTTGAACGATGTGTGAAACAAATCTTGTGCTAAATTGGGAGAAGTGCCATTTCATGGTAACTCATGGCATAGTTTTAGGCCATATTATATCTTCTAAAGGCTTGGAAGTCGATAAATCTAAGATAGACCTTATTCGTGCTCTAACCCCTCCCACTACGGTGAAGGAGATTCGTTCTTTTTCTTGGTCATGTGTTTTTATCGTAGGTTCATCAAGGACTTTTCCAAGATAGCATCACCACTTTGTACCCTATTGCAAAAAGATGTGGTTTTTAACTTTGATGAGAAGTGTGTGGAGGCATTCAATCGTTTGAAAGAACTTTTGATTTCAGCCCCTATCATTAAACCACCGGATTGGAGTAAGTCGTTTGAACTCATGTGTGATGCTAGTGACTATGCGGTTGGTGCGGTGCTTGGGCAGCGTGTGGGGAAGCTTCCTCATGCCATTTATTATGCTTCTAGAACGTTAAATGAGGCTCAACAAAACTACACAACCACTGAAAAGAGTTATTAGCCATTGTTTTTGCTTTAGAAAAGTTTCGCTCTTATCTAATCGGTACAAAAGTTGTTGTCTTTTCTCGATCATGCAAAGACTTAGATACTTGCTTACAAAGAAAGAGGCGAAACCGAGGCTCATACGATGGATATTACTCTTGCAAGAGTTTGATATTGAAATCAAAGACAAGAAAGGAATTGAGAACACCGTTGCGGATCATTTGAGCCGACTTGCTGTGGACAAGGAGACTATCCCGTTGCGTGAGAGTTTCCTGACGAGCAACTATTCTCAATCGCCTTTGGAGAACCATGGTACGCTGATATTGTTAATTACTTAGTGTCTAAACAAATCCCAAAGAACTTGTCTCGTGCTGAGAGGGACAAACTTAAAAAGATAGCAAACCAATACATATGGGATGATCCATACTTATGGAAACATTGTAGTGACCAAGTAATACGTAGGTGTGTTCCCGAAATTGAATTTAACTCTATCTTGTCTTTTTGCCACTCATATGCTTGTGGAGGACATTTTGGGAGTAAAAGAACCGCTCTCAAGGTATTAGAATGTGGTTTCTTTTGGCCAACTTTGTTTAAGGATGCACATGCCTTTTGTATCACATGTGATAGGTGTCAAAGAACCGGCAATCTAGGTGCTCGAAATCAAATGCCGCAAACTATTATTCAATTTGTGGAGGTCTTTGATGTATGGGGAATTGATTTTATGGGCCCTTTTGTCAATTCTAATGGGAATTATTATATTTTGCTTGCTGTGGATTATGTTTCGAAATGGGTGGAAGCTAAGGCCGCCCCAACTAATGATTCTAAAGTTGTTTCAGATTTTGTGCAAGCTAATATATTTGCTAGGTTTGGAATTCCAAGGGCTATAATTAGCGATGGAGGCTCACACTTCAAAAACAGGTTCTTGCAAAGCTTGCTAAGGAAGTACAATGTGTCGCATAGGATTGCAACTCCCTACCATCCGCAAACTAATGGACAAGCCGAAGTTTCCAACCGAGAGGTGAAATCAATTCTTGAAAAGACGGTGAACCCAACAAGGAAAGATTGGAGCATGCGACTCAACGATGCTTTGTGGGCGTATAGAACCGCATATAAAACACCTATTGGGATGTCTCCTTTTAGGCTTGTTTATGGTAAACCTTGTCACTTACCCGTGGAAATTGAGCATAAGGCGTTTTGGGCTATTAAGCAATGCAACATGGAGTTGGATGGTGCTGGAAAGCAAAGGAAGTTACAACTTCAGGAGCTAGAGGAGATTCGCAATGATGCATTTGAAAGCTCACGGATTTATAAGGAAAAAACGAAAGCTTTTCATGATAATATGATTTCTAAGAAACAATTTTGCATAGGGCAGAAAGTGCTTTTGTTTAATTCTCGCTTGCAATTATTTCCGGGTAAATTAAGGTCACGTTGGATTGGACCTTTTATTGTGACTAATGTGTTTTCTCATGGTGCAGTGGAAATTCGTAGTTTAGCTACGTGTAATGAACTTAAAGTGAATGGGCACAGGTTGAAACCATATTATGAGAACTTCTCTTCGGAAATCGTGGAAGGAGTTAACCTTGTGGAAGTGCTCCCTCTGGAGGAGTCTTAGCAAACAAGGAGTACGTCGGGCCGTCGACTTTAAAACAAGCGCTTAGTGGGAGGCAACCCACCGGTTTTGTATCTTTATCCTTATCTTTTACTTTTATGCATTTGCTTTTATTTTTATTTTCTTTGTTTTTACGTATTATTTGCTAGGATTTCCCACCTTGATTTACTTTGGATGATTCAATTTACATTGAGGACAATGTAAAGTTTAAGTGTGGGGGAGCATTTATATGTTTTAGTTTTATATAAAAAAAAAAAAAAAAATCAGAAAAATAGAAAAAAACCAAAAAAATGTGTGCTTTTTGAACTCCGAAATCTAGAAACTTGTGCTTTTAGGATGACACCATTAGTGGATGGGACCATTTTGAATGCCAGAGTTGAGGAACCAATTAACTAAAAAGGGACTAACATAGCTCAAAATCACAATTACCATGATAGTTGTTACCATATCTCTAATATCACCATATCACATTCTATTTTTATTTTTCCATATTTATCTATTGTTCTCTAAGTGCTTTGGTGGGTCACTAAAAATCGACATGTTATTACTGCTAGGATGAAATAGAGTGGTTGAGTTACTAGAAAAGAAAAAAAAAAAAAAAAAAATATATGAAAAAAAAAAAAAAAAAAGAGACCGACCAATTAGACCAAACGGAATAAAAAGACACTTGGGAATAGCAAGATGTGTGAAACGTAGTCCCCGTCTCCGTCGCCTAAACAAGCGTGGAATGCAGGATCCAAGGCAACTATCATGTACTTGCCGACAAGAAGCATGCGCTTGGATCCAAAAGATCTAATCATGTTCCAAAAATTGGATCCAGATTTGATCCAATATTAAAAAAAAAAAAAAAAAAAAAAAAAAAATATATATATATATTATTGTGTTGAATAAAGTCACTTTTGGTTCCCTTGTATATGCCAATTGATTGATGTAGCATTCAAAGACTAAGTAGCTCAATCCAATAGGATTAGGTTCATCTTAGAAGGTGACCTTGTACAGATATGGGAAACATCGAACACTTGTGAATATCCGCCAACATCTACATCTTTATCCATCTTCTTTATCTTTTCATTGTGATTGTGGTTTGTTAGTTTCCGAGTATTGTGGCTTGTTCAACTATTTAAATAGAGTTTATTTACTAATAATTGAATTGAATTTGCAAGGTATCTCCTCCTGTAGTCAATTTGGATTCGTTCATTGATTTGTCACGAATAGACGGAGTTTGAAATTTAGGTTTTGTAGGTATATCTCTAGTAAACCTTCACGAGACTATAACTCGTCCACTAGGGACACTTAGTGGTTTAAAGGCTTGTTATTTATGCTAAAAGTGACCGTAGCCTCGACGACACCTGAGTTGTTGTATTTTATTGTTTTGTTTGATTTGCTCGAGGACTAGCAAAGTCTAAGTGTGGGGGGAATCCCGATAGGTGTAGAATACACCGTATTTAATATCTAGTATTTATGCTTTCTTTGCGAGTTTTCTTGTAAATTATGTATCTTATGTGTGCTTTTGAAGTTATCAGTACGCTGAGTCACATGGAGGAAAAGAAGCTGAGATTACCCAAATTAAGCCAAAGGGGCAAAATTGTCACTTCAAATCAATAGCCGGACACTATCTCGGAGTCGAGCCATGAGTTAAGGGGTGCAAATCAAGATGGCCCTTATCTAATGAGGGGTGCTTAAAGTCAATGTAGTTACCCCTTATCTATTTTACCCGAGTGGCTTTATCCCTTGTCATTCTCTTACACAATTCAATGAGAAATCATTTCTCATGATTCGACCAAATCGAGAGAATGGAGGCACCCGAAACCGAGAGAAATTCGAGAGAGGAAAGGAAGCATCGATTGCTTTCAGCAGAGTGGGGAAGAAATCAATCGATCGAGACCGAGGGTATCACTGCTACTCATGAGATCAAATCTGAGCAATTAGAGGAATGGATCCAAGTGAGGCTTTAGTGGTTGAAGAATGGCAGTGAGATGAGAATCCGGGGAGAATCGAGTGAATCCGAGCTTGAGCGAGAGAAGAGAATGAAGTGGTTCGATTTGTAAACAATTTGCAGACATGTAACAATGAATTAGGGTTTGATGTGATTCAAATGGTCGTGATTCGGGATCTATTGGTTTCTACCAAGAACATAGACTCAATATCTCAGAGATGCAACTGGGTTCGATTTCGTAGATTGATGGAGGTTTCGAGTTTACAATAGCTAAGAAAAAGGGGGTCCGAGATATGGGTCCGTGTTGTTTGAGTCATTGCCGTGAAATGGATGATGTTGAGATCCACGATTCAAGTGAGTATGAGGATGGGGTTGTAATGAAGTTCGGATCTACAGATTCAATGAGTTTTTGTGGGTGAATATATGATGGAAGAGTATGATGAATGGAAAATGGCAAAGTTGATTATGCATCTCAAGGGTGTACTGCACAAGTGCCGTTAAGCCGCGTAAGGCACCGGTGGTGCAACTACATGGGTTCATAGTTTGCAAGTGCTAAATGGGTGACTGCAATGGGAGTGGCAGGATTAAACCTGATGGAGGTGAAGCTAGAAGCAAGATGGTAAGAGCATCAATGGCAGCTTAGATGTATGCTTAGGATTTGGCCCGAGATGATGGTTCTATTTGTGGAGTTGTCTTTGTGGTTATGGAGACTCAAGAAATAAAAGGGGTGTAGTCTGCAGTTATAGGTGACCATGAAGAAGTGCGGGGTCTAAGTCCGAGGCTGCAATGGAGCAAAGTCGGTGGTGATTATGTAGATGGAGAGCAATGGATGAGTCATGGGTTGGAGGCAAGGAAAGACTCGGAGCATATGGATATAAGTCTCGTGTTATGTTCTTAAATTGAGTACCAAAGTGGAGATGGGAGTGGACTAGTGGCCCTGATGATGCCGCTTTGTGTGGTGTTGGCTTGGGTTAGTGATGCCCAACTATTGTGCTCGATGAATGAAGGGACCGAAATGGAGTATTATGCTTGCTGGAAGAAAGTGAGGCAAAGGGGTCATAGCCGTGGTTTTTGGTTTAGTCTCGAGGCATGCGGGAACAACAGTGGAATTGATGCTCGTGCACCGTGGAGATGGTGAGGTCTTAGTTTCGGGCATGAATTTGTGCACTGTAGTATTGTAAGAGTGCTGCGAGATGAATGAGGCGGGTTGTGAAGTGAATTGAGTTTACATGGGCCCGAAATGGTTGAGCCGAAATATATGGCGAGCTTCGAGTGACGGAGAGATCTTGTAATGGGTTGATGTTGATTGTGATGGTGTTGTAATAAGCAACGAGTTATAGAAAATAAAGAGTTTGAGGCATGAAGGTTGCGAGTGGAAATGTGGTTGCCACTATGAAATAAGGAGTTGAACTTGAGGTTGAGCCGGAACTTAAGTTGAGATGTAGTCCGCAAAGCCAAGAGACTTGAGCCGGTAACATTAATGTCTTGTCGTGGGGACGTCATTGTAACCGGTAGAACAGGCGTGAAGAGGCAAGTAAAATGGAGCGATGATCGCCTCTCGAGATAGTGTGCATACAATGAATGGAATCGCGGGGCTGTTCTGTGTGGATGGCCTGAGATGGGGAGTGAAATGGCAGTTCATCTTGTATATCGCAGGGAGTGATGGAACCAGATATGAATGCTCTGGTGGTGTGCTGGGAAGTGCAGGTTGATGTTTGTGCTGTTGCTGGTGAAGCCACAGCAGCCAGGCAAGGGTAATGCAGGCTGCTGTTGTGAATGAAGAGTGATTGAGATACAGTTCTGCAGGAAGTGGAAGAGGCATTGGAATAGCCATCATGGCTGATGTGCTGGTGAAGCACAAGGATCATGCAGCACAAGTGCTATGGCCTGGCAAACTGGTTCTGGCCT
Source organism: Papaver armeniacum (assembly GCA_023531295.1). Classification (NCBI taxonomy): domain Eukaryota; kingdom Viridiplantae; phylum Streptophyta; class Magnoliopsida; order Ranunculales; family Papaveraceae; genus Papaver; species Papaver armeniacum. Next base: position 26,481 of record JAJJWW010015899.1, read on the forward strand.
GACAACCACTCAGCTAACCATGAATCAGCCTGACTCACAGCTGACTCACATCTGAGTCATGGTCTGACCGAGCTGACTGCAGACCCGACAATCCCCGACTCGGTCCCCGAACCGTTGACCCGGCTGATCCAACTTGCTGACCCGGTGACCGGCGGACTTTGCTTGGTCACTTTGAGCCGATTTCCTGGGCACTTCTCCGGCCGATTCCCGGCCACAATACCGCTTTTCGGCGATGACTTTTTGGACATATTTTCTACATGGGTTTCTCTCTCTCGTGGGCTTGGTGGACTTGCATCTAATGGACTTTGAAGACAAAACCTAGTTTTGGAAGGAGAGAAAGGCTATAAAAAGAGGAATTCTACAATTTTTGGAAAATATCTTATCTCATATCTTTTCCTTGAAACTTTGCAGAGCCGTTTTTGGGTTACACAACTAGGTTTGCTTTTGTTCATCTTCTTCTTTATTCCTTTGATATTTTTGTGATGAACTCCATAGCTATGAGTAGCTAAATTCTCTTTTATTGGTTAAGGATGTAGTCCGATTTCTAAAACTTGTGTCTTGCTTTATGTATTAGTTTTTTCTCTTGTTTATCGTTCAATTCTCCCTCATGGGTTTCTATGATCACATGATTGAAGTATTGTGATAGGATTTTGGTGTTTGATTAGTTAAGTGGCCAATTAATTGAACTTGCATCTTAGTCCATAGCTATTTTAGGGTTTTTCATCAAGCGATAACCTTGAATACGAGTAGCATGATATGTTTACGGTTTGTAGTGATACACTCTCGTAATCATATGTAGAGTTTGACCATTGTCCGAATTGTTTTGCGCAACGCATGACAATTGCATTGATTAGCCTATTTCAAACTTAATGCACCTAGGAATTGAACTTGATTAGCGCAAGGCGTTAGGTTATTCTTTAGGTAGAATTCACATACGCAGCCCTAATGTGTGTGTTGATGAACTTGAGAAATTAATAGATTATCTTGCTTTCTTGATTCTCCGGGCTTTTGATAACACAAGAGATTAAATAGTAATTCTATTCATATATGCAAACACATGTCTAAGATTGAAGATGAATTCCTTGACCAATATCTCTCCATTGATTATTCTCTACAATTTATTTTGCTTTTAATTACTTTTATTTGCTTAGATACAACAAACATACACCGGGTTTTTCTAGAAACCGAAAGTTTATAACAACCAACGCTCTCATGGATACGAACTCTTCCTTACCTTGTGCTTCATTTAAATTTAGTGCGTAAGAAAGTGAAATTATATTTGTCGGCTGACAACCGATCAAGTGCCATTTGGGCATCGTTAAAATGTCGGTATGAACGGCCCAATGCACCAGCAGGAGGCTGACGGTAGCCATGAGTGTATTGATGGTCGTTGATCATGAAACGGACAGATGGAGAAATTCCATACTTCAAATCTTCAAACAGAGGCGACTTGTGCAAAACATTAATATCATTTTGTGAACCCGGAAGACCAAAAGCGTGCCATATCCAACAATCGTAGAAGCAAAGCAGCCTTCTAGATAATTGTTGGTTTTGGATAATGACCTTTATATTGACCAGCCCAATAAACAATGGCATCGATGCCATACCCAATGCATACAATCGAGACTACCTAGCATTCTCGGGAATCCCCTTCCTCATTCTCCCTTAATATTTTTCTAACATCTTCGCTTCGGTTGGTTTTCGTAAATATGTTGGACCAAAATGATTAATCATTATCACGTAACAATGAAAGGTAACCGTAAGAAGTTGTTTTACCCATACGAAGGTACTCATCATTCGCATCCGCCGGAGTGCCATAACCTAGAATCCTTAAAGCCGAAATAACTTTTTTGTTCTGGGACTATGACCTCTAATATTCAAGGCATCAAACCTGATAATTGAATTGAGGTTCCACTCGACAAAGCTCTTCAATAATCTTTTTCACCATGACGAGGCATGCGGAATCGACCTTGAAAATCTCGATCGTAGTACACACAATTGGGAAGAAAATAATCGTGCATGAGCCTCGATGGTAAAATTCCTCCTCGATACGTATATCTTCTTGATAATACTTCTTTGGGCTCGAACTCTTGGTATTTGACCAGTATGTACAAGCTTCAAAGTTTCTATTAGTTTCTCATCTGCCTTCCTCTTCACAATTTCTTGCAACCTCATACGATAACTTTCTTGTCAGTAACCCGAACCTATTCATAATAATATCCCTTTCTTCATTGGATCTCGACATTGTAATGAAGCTTAAAATTGAGAATAAAGGAGTAATATCTTTAGAAGGTGTGTGAGTTTTCGTCGAGGTAAAATGGCATATATATAGGAACCATAGGGGAACTAGCCGTTGCGGAATATCTACTTGGCGATAACCATTGTATCGCTAAGCGTTATTATTTTTATCGAGCGATATTAACAATATCGCCAACATAAAGACTTTATCGCCGGAGATATTATGATTATCGCTCGCTAGGGATTCGATCGCTCAGCGGTTTCCCCATAGTGGCGCGAATGGTTTGGCATGCCACCTGGCATGCCAAACACCATTTTTTTGGCACGTGCATAGGAAGAGGCCTAAATACCTGATTTCAATCCCATTTTAACTCACACCAGAATTTCTAAATCTCTCTAGAATTTCTCAATCTCCAATTCTTTTCTGATAGAGCATGGCTGATAATGTGAGCATGGCTGATTTCATAGCAAACCAACATGCTGCGGAAAATCAAAGAGTTCAAATTAGGAGAAGAGTACCAAAATTTACAATTGCGGAAGATGAATGTATTTGTAGAAGTTATGTTCATTGTATTGGGAATTTATTCGCAGAAGAATCTCGTCAAGTTATTTTTTGGGATAGGGTTTTGAGGAGATTTAAAGAACAAACAATGAACCCCAACCAACGTGATGTTAAAGGGTTGAGTAATCGCTTCACTATAATCGGTCGTGATGTTACTAAGTATCTTGTTTTACTTCAGCAAGAAGGTCCAAATCTAAGGAGTAGTGAAACCTATTTGGAACTTAAACAAAGGTGTCGTATGGAATATCACGCATCTACGAACATGACTTTGAATATGGAAGTTGTTTCGAGATTTTAAGTTGCTTGCCCAGATATTGTCCAATTTATATGTGGTAAAAGTTATTTGTAAAATTTCTTAATCATGTCCTAAAAGTTTTAATTATTTTAACTCTAATTAAAGTTTAAGATTGGATTACGAATAGAATTAAGCTTAATTTTCAACAATACTCACATTTTCAAATTCAAATTTCTTAATAGTAATTTTTACAAGACATAAAAACTAGACTTTAAAAATAAAAATTGGGGACAATGTTCTTCATCTTGTTAATCTTCTTCATTTCACCAAATTTCCAATCAATGCGCTCATGAACGGAGTCTCCTTTGTTTATCTTCTTCTTTGGCTTCAAATTTGCACTACACCAAAACCAGGATTTTTTAACAGTGCAACCTGTCACAGTTTATTTATCAGTCACAGATACACTTGTGATAAGTCCTGCAACAGTTATAACTGTTAATAAATTTTGTATTCGTGATAATAATCAGGAATATTAAATTCTTTTATTAGTCACAATAATATTTGTTGATAATTATCTAAACAACAACAATTATAATCAGAAATGATGATTCCACCCAAAAATTTCACCACATCTAAAACAGCCCCAAATTTACCACTCTTAGAAATTTTCTTGTCACAATTTTCACAAACTAACAATTGTATTTAATTTTTATAAATCAAAATTTATTTTTATTTTTATTTTATTTTCTTAATATTAGAAAATAGGCATCAAGACCTAAATCCAACAAATCCATGACTTAGTAGGAAAGTTGACTTGGACAAATGTTATCCCTTTTATATCGAATTTTGTCCAGACAAACACAAAATAAGAAAACTCTTCCTCCTTTGTCCTTCGTGCGTGCCGCCATTGAAACCTTCCGAGAGTGCAAAATTTTCAAAGTTAGTCGCTTTCACCAAAAACATCCGAGTTTTAATTTAAACCCGATCAATTTTAGCTAGGTTATATATTCGATCCGGTATTCATATCGATTGATTTAACCTAAATTGTGAACGATGAAGATGAAGAAGATGGTCGAGATTTGATTCCGTGAAGATAAATTTCGTTGGTTCTTCCTTTCTTCGAAGAGGTAAGTGATTATGAGTTCCATATTTCTTAGGAATGAATTGATAATTTGCTTTGTTATATGAAATTGGGTGAAAGAGTAATCATTATTTGTAATCCCTAATCCTACCGTATCCAAAGATTTGTATTCCATTATCCTAGTTGGAAGCTCAAAGAATCCCCGTACTCAATCTAAGCAATGATGTATAATTTTTAGTAGGTTAAGTTGTTTGATGAACTGTGTTACGTAATCCAAAGTTGTTTCCTTCAATTTTCATTAATATCAAAGAGGTTTAGTTTTTGATCCCAAAGTTGTTTGTTTTGAACTTTCATTAATCTTAAGTAGGTTAAATGTTTAATAGATTTATTTGAGAAACAATTTAGAATATGGAAGTCCAACTGAGTTTATGGAGAGTTCTATGGCTGGTAGTACAGTTTGTCTACTCTCAAAGTGATGTTAATAGTTTGATGCAATAGGTGGCTGATGATTATGGATTTGTATTCTGAACCAAAAGTTGTAGTTCTCGAGACTTTAAATTTAGTTTTAAGTGGCTGTCATTTTGATGCATTGCCATAGTGTAAAAATAGCCCTCCTTGAGAAACATCTGTTGTGGTAGTGATCTGTATTTTTAAGTACTATAATCCGATGATATTTTTCCGATTACTTGTACTCTTCACTTCTTTCTGCCATCGTAACTTCGTAGGTTGTCTCGCGAATGACACTTGATGGTCTTTCCTGTGTTTTTTTTTTCTTTCCATTAAGCACTTTTATAGCCCTTTTTGAATTCCTCTACTTTGCTAACCAAAGTTTTGGGTTTGTTGGATCTGTAGGAGTGTGGCATTTGATCAGGTCCATTTTCTTGGCACCTTCACCCATACCCTCCCCACACACACTATGGCACCGGTCATCTAGTATTCCTATACTTTTTTTCTATCGAGGTTAGAATTTTGGAAAATCAAGCACTCGATCTCTGTTGTAAAGGTGTATTCTACTCTTCCTTGTGACTATCATTTATTTTTTTATAATTCATGGTTCGTGTGTCGCCGGCTATTTTTGAATTTCATAATTTCATGGAAATTTTCTTTGGGAACTGTTTGATAGGGAGGGCTTGAAGGTTGGTATAAAAACACTAAAGCTAGAAAACAAAATAATCAAGTTTTAAACCCATTTTAATTAGATCTTTGCCTGCCGAAAAACAAGGTTTTATAACTTTATCATTTTCTTCACGTAACTATTTTTCTTCAAACTACATTAGTAACATTACCATGATAAATGCATGAGAAGTACGTTATAGCAAAGAAGTATAGAAAATGCCAAACAATCGCTTGACACATGGGTTTGATTCATCTTGGAGAGTTCTGATCCAAACCATAATCAGAGTTGTCTGTTTCGCTTTTTAGTATTACTAAATTAGAAATATTGCAATGTGCTTAACTTTGAATTTTTTTTGAATTTTTCAAAGTTAGATGAAATGAAGAATACAGTGACATGTTCATTGGAAGAAGGAAGTTATTTAAAAGCTTGAGATTTGTTTATATTTTTAGAATGTCTACTGTTGTGAATAAAGCTTGATGAATGAACCAGACATATTTAGAAAAAACATATAGAGATGGGGTTAAATTTTTTATGAATTATGCACTACATATGGTAATCTGACACAACATGTTCTTTCCCATGCTCTAAGTGTCAAAATGGGAAACGTTTGGAAATGTGGGAAGTGAGGAAACATCTTTATGAGAAGGGTATTGACCTGAGTTATGTTATTTGGTTCTTTCATGGAGAAAAGAGGGTGATAGTGCGATGAGGCGTCCAAGTGGTAATTTTATGCCAAGTGAAATGAATGATGAGCAAGCTAGAGAAGGTGTAGTAGAAGATTTGGGTTCCTTTGTCGATGCTGCTTATGGAGTTTTTGACCGGGGTGATGGTGTTAGTGGTAATGAAGAAGTTGAAACTGAAGAATTTGTTCTCAAACCATTTGGGAAGCGATATTATTGTGTATGGGTTGTCCAAGACAAGTTGTATCCTCGGGTTGTAATACTAGCATCCTAGCCGTAATTGTGGAGCCGCACAATTTGAAGAAAACATATAAGATTTCAAACTAACTGTGTAAATAGTTTGTTGGGTGTAATAAAGGGTTGGTTGCCGAAAGGAAACAATTTGCCAAAAAATACACTCCGCAATGAAGTTGATGCTCAAAGATCCGGGGATGAAAGAAAAGTCAATTCATATGTGTGAGAATCATTGTATTTTGTATTACAAAGAGAATGAAGATTTGACAAACGCCTAATGCCTCGCACCAAGATATAAGGTTAAGGTTGATAAATTTGGGGAAGAGTTTTCATCGAATGAGCCTTCCAAGGTATTGAGTTATTTTCCCCTCGGGCCAAGGCTCAAGAGATTATATACGGTACCTTGGATATCACGTGGAATGACATGGCACAATCGATCAGAAGTTTCTACAGATTATATGCGCCATCCGGTTGATTCATCTCAATGGGATTTAATGAAGAAGAAGTTTCCTGAGTTCGCAAATGAGGCGTAAATGTTTGGCTTGGAATTGCAACCGATGGATTTAATCCTCATGGTATGCGCTTCTGAATTATAGTTGTTGGCCTCGTGATAGTGGTTGTGTACAATCTTCCTCTTTCCTTGTGCATGAAACCCGAGTTCCAAATCATGACGATGTTGATTCCCGTCTAAGGCACCGGGCAAGATATTGATGTATGTCTCCGTGTGCTAGTAGACGAGCCGAAAGATCCGTTTGAGAATGGGATATCAAATTTTTGATACGCACAAACAAGAATCGCTTTCAAGCCGAGGATTCTTTAATGTTTGGTATTCATGACTTGCCAAAGACAAGGTAATATGTCCGGGATGTACCATGCACCCGCCATTTTGCTTATGTACATTGTGCGCATAAGACTCAAGTGCGATTCGCTTATACGCAAGAAAGAATGTTTACCCCACCATCGGATATACCTAAGGGGTAATCATCCTTAAGGAAGGAGAGAACTTGGGATTAGAAACCGATGAAACTAAAAATGTCCAAAGCGACCGTCAGAAAGAAGTCATTGGAGAAACTAGCAAATGTGACTTACAAACCTCGGTAAATTGGTAGTAAGAAGCAAGGCACCGAAAAGAAAGAGATATGATCCCGATGCCGATGATGATCCTTATGGCGATGGTGTTGACGAAGAACTTACTGGTGCATTATATAAAGGAGTCCATCTTTGGGAATCAAGACCTATCGTATCCCGTATTTCCGTCATTGTGTAGATGTAATGCACACCGAGAAGAATGTAATGGAGCATATACTTGAGACGATCTTTGATATTGGTAATAAGTCTATGAAATCGTGGAATGCAAGGGATGAATTGAATAAGCTTGGGTTGCATTGTGGACAGTGGAATACCAGTAAACCTGGGAGCGCAATTGTTGGAAAACCAATATTTGTCTTAAGCAAAGCTGAGAAGGAATCATTTTGCAAGATTCTTAAAGACCTCAAATTCCCTTCCGTTTTGCGTCGAACCCGAGCAACAATGTTAATATAAAGAATTCAAGTTTCAAGAACTCTCAAATCCCATGACTATCACGTCATTATGGAGTATTTGCTACCTGTTTGTCTTCGCATGTTTTTCCAAAGCACCTCAATTGCGCCGCGCACTTCACCGTGTCAGCTTGTATTTCGATTGCTTTGCTCCAAAGTCCTAAGCAAAAGTGGACTGCAAGAGGCTAAATTCATGGTTGCCGAGGCATGTGTGTGTTGGAAAAGTATTTTCCAGTTTTATTTTTCGATATAAGTGTTCACCTCATGGTTCATTTGGCCGATGAAGCATTGTCCGTGGACCCGTTAGATAACTATGGATGTACCCTTTGAAAGATGAGTTTGTGTTTTGCTTATAAGTTGTTGTTTTCCGGATTCCGCCTATATTTTCTAATGAAATTACAATGTACAACCGATATGTGGGAAATGAAGGAGTTCAAAACATTCCCAATAACAAAAGATACATCAAGGGTCTATTAAGGAGAACAACCTCGTAAATGAAGCAATCCACGTACGCCATGGAGTACAAGTCAAAGCCACGCGATGGAAATCACCAAGCCGCTGGGAGGCCTTTCTTGAGAAGAGTCGAGTATAGTGATGTAGGTCCTATGGGTAAAAAGGAACGACAATAACGCTCTCTTCCATGCAATTTATACAGATACGGAGGTGGGTGCTTTTTCGATGTAATCCAGATGGTCTTGCTGATTATTATAGGTATTTTCGTATAAATATCTTTAGTCTTTCAATTTTACACATGGTGAATTTTAACTCATTCATAAGAAATGATGATTTTGCTTATCTTACAAATCTGATTTTGCTTTATGTAGCTACTATTGTGAAAACCTTTTGTCGATTTCACGAGATGCTGGAAAGGAGGTTCCAGACGACGAAGTTGAAAAACAAACAGAGTTCATCGAGTGGCTGTATGAAAAGGTACTGAATTACATCTTTGACCTGAAAATATACATATTTTTACCGGGATGCATAAAAACTGACTAATGGGTTCCCGGAACTGTCATGAATCCCTTTAATAATGCGTTTTTAGACATGTTATGTTACAAGTATTAGCAATAGCACATGTTATGCAATTGCTAAACATGATAGGTTTCTTAAACAAGGTGATACATGGTTAGCCTTGATCTGTTTTTGCTACCACGCTCTCTTTGCATACTGAATTACTTTCTATTTAGTTAGTTTATTATGATGAAATGAACGTAATTTGAACCCTGGAATATACTTGTACTGATGAACTTTGCGATGGTTAACCTTGAACCGATGGTTAGCTTTGAACTGATGAAACCATACAACTTTTTGTTTAGACTTGCATACAGATTTCTATTTAACTAAAAGCACGATTCTACTAACTTTCTTTGCATACAACTTTCTATTTAGCTAGTCTATTTAGCTAGTTTATAATGATGAACTGATGAAACATTTACTACTTGTGTCTCTTTTTGGTTGCATAGTTAAGAGAAAATAAAACTGATACATTGTTGTGGCGATATGTAAGAGGTCCCGTTGATGCGAAAGAGTTTGTTATGTACCGTGTGAATGGGTTTGTTTTCTCCCGTGTATCATGAAGAAATAGTTGGTTGTCAAGACAAGTGGTGTTTGCATGACAGCAAACACCACATTTAGAGCAAGAAAGGCGATAAAAATCCCAAAATCAGTATTTTAAAGGGTATGGGGTTGTTAATCAAATCTTAGAGTTGGACTATGGTCAATTTCATCAAGTTGTGTTTTTACCGTGACGGGGTGAAATGGAAGTGGAAGCAAAATTTGTGGGACTCGGATTTGGTTTTGGTGAATCAAGAGAATGAGGGATTCCGATAATTGAAGGACGAGCCTCACAATTCTCTCCGAAGAGGTAAGTGGAGTGTTCTACTCCAAAGATTTAAAAATTGTTGATTGGTGGGTTGTTATCCATTCACCCTTAAGATGATGCGGGAATTGATAATTTGGAAAACCCAGTTGGGCTTTTCAACAACTATTGTTAGATGAACCTAATTTACGCCCTTTGTTACGTCCTTTGACTAATTTTCAAAATTTGCAGTCGTTGTAATATACTTTAATCGTCCTTTGATGAATGAGCTTAAATGTATGAGTTTTTATTAGACTTTGTTTGGTGTATGTGAACTGCCTTGTCTATGTACGTAAACTACATAAGCTTCTATAAAAAAATCATTTTTTTTTTTTGTCTCAGCTTTTGGTGTTCTGTAGGATAAGTTCTCAAGTGCCTAATCTATGTATGAGTTTTCAACTTTTTGTGTATTGCTCTGTAGTATCTTGCAGTTTTGGAAATGTCTTTTTTCCTTTGTTTGTCAAGTGTATTGAGGTCTGCAAATCTTTTGCACTATCTCTACAAAGACTGTTTAGAACCCTGAAAAGCTTTTTGTTATTTTTGTATGGTCCGTAATTCATAGGCAATGTTTTTGTTTTCACTTTTGGGTTGTTTTGGAGTCTTTTTTCCTCGCAGTCTTTGGTTGTGAAGTTTTATCATAGCCTCATCTATAATTGTAACTCTTGTAAGCTCCGGCCTTGGCTTGGCTCATTTTCTCTTTAGTACAACCTCAAATGAAAGAGATAAAAAGGAAATGAAAGAGAAGCAATGATATGATAAGAGTGTAACAAAGATTAGATGGTAATAGGATATGAAGAACAGTTTGAGAAACAAAAAGACATTATATTTCTTAGTAATTATAACAGAGCACAAGTATTTTTAGAACTTAGTATCAAAAAGAAGTCGCACATCAAAGACTTAGTTCACAAAAAAAAAACTATACCAAAAGTAACTTGCTCCACAAAGTTACACATGTAACGAATTGCACTAAAGTTCTCAAAACAACCAAGAACTAAAACCAAAGAGATTTGCTCCACATCGTTACGCATGTAACTTAAAGCGCTCAAAAAGATACCATCACCCATAACATATTCATTCATCCACAAATTCCAGGTCGTTTTAAAGGCCATATTAACCATCCGAGATATACCTAAAAAGTCCTTCAAAGTCATGTAATCATCCCCCTACGGTGCATCATATACAGCACAAGTCTCATCAAAGATGGTTTCAATCTGAACTCTCCTCTCATCTGCTGCAAGGGGTTCTCCATGAAACATCCTACCCTCTAGTCCATGCATAATGTAACCCTTAGCAGCTACCTTCTTCTTTTTGTTGAGTAGGTTCACATATTGAGCCTTTCCATCGGTAGTCTCTTGATTACCCATAGCATCAACAACACTTGAAGTAGAGCAAACAGTGGTTGAACTAGAAGCATCAACATATGTTACTTTGTTGGTCTGCTGACTGACCACATAATCATGAAAATCCTGTGCATCACCAATAAACCATCATTAACCAGGGTAGCAAAATAAATCAAACAACCACTAATTGAGATCTGAGAATATACAATAAAACTCACCTTTGATAGCTTATTAATCTTGTCGACCAACACATCGTCCCTTCTTTGGTCCTTCACTTGAGCTTGCTTTACTAGCATTAACTGTCATTGCAAGTGATGACGTTGCGGCTTGGCTCTTTTTCAGATGCGAAGAGAAGCCACGGAAATAACCTTTTCCTTTATCAGGTCCAAACACATCAGTAATTGCATCATTGTCAAAGTCCATCCCAGATAAGTCACCATCTTTGGCGAGACTCTTTCTCTTTTCATGGGCATTCTTCACTTGTTCCTGCAAAAATTACAAGCGGACTATCACAAACACCATCCAAGAGTATAAATAGTATCAACAAAACCACCAAACACACATATGTACTCACAAATTTCTCAACAGCACTAGGATGTACTACTCCATTTTTTTCCTTTGTGGCCTTCCATCCAAATTTTAGGCGCCCATCAATAATGACTCCATCTTTCGAGTTCTTTGTAGGCATACATTTGGAAAAAAAACAAAAGATTTTAAGTTTCCATGTCACAACACCAACTTGATTCAATTTGCAAAGAAGGGTTATTGAATACAATACTTACAAGGTTGAAACTTTTTTGGGCATATGAAAGCCTTCCAAGAGTGTGTCTGACTACTTTCTTCTCACAATTTTCCTTGTACTTGGCTCGTTTGGCTGAAGATTCAGGTTTACGTTCATTATCAATAAACTCTTGCCAAAACTAAGGTGGTAGCCTCTCTAATTGCGGCTAATAAATCTTGTGTGGTAACTTTTCCTTTGAACTTGTCTTAACTTGCATTTGAAAGACCTAAACTTTTGTGAATAAGTAGTTTCAACTTTGGGGCGGACAAGACATGATGGCACCCAAATGTAAACTTAATCTGAAATAACCAATTGAGAGAGGTGGAAACATGCTTAAGTTATAACATTATAACTTGAATAGACAAAAAGACCATCAAAATTTACCATTAAACCGTTCGATTTCATCTTTGAAATATTGAGGAACTAATCTCCAATCTTCATACTTAATGAGGGATGTGTGTTCGCATGAAGCTTCCCAACAAGAGTAGCAAACTTGTTAGTGTTTTCACCATAAGGCCTCCGGCACCATCAATAGTCACCATTAATCTCAACCCACTGTGACAACGAACTTCATGATCATCTTCATGGCCAGCTTGAGGATCATCAGCAGGATTAGGTACAAGATCAGCTGCATTGTTCATCTACAACAAACAATGAGAAAGGTATATATCAGTTCTACTATTTTCACACTCAATATATCGATTGCCAGATTCAATAATAAAAGACAAGTTTACAACAATAAAAGCTAATTGGGCCGACCGAGCGAAGCGAGGGAGGACCTTTATATGGCCACTTTTTTGTAAAATCTAAGTGATCAATTACCACAAAAAGATTGGAAATGGTTAGAGCCGAAAAACCAAAAATGTCCCTCCCTTTTAGTCCAATTACTATAACTCCTTATGTATCCTATTTTTTCAGGGGTATAATTGGCAACCAAACTTTAATATAATATATCTAAAAATCCGTGCCTTGGAATTTTACAAATTTTATCTCGTTGGAAAGGTTATAAAAAAACTCTACGCAACAGTACAAAACAACAATATTAAATTTAAAGTTTTTAGAAAAATTCGGAGGTATTTATCATTTTAGGCACAATTTTAGAAAATTAAATGTATATCCATTATGCAAACCACCACAAAGGATATATAATACTTTATGTAGCAAAATTTTGGTTTATGCATCAACTAATTTTTCGTTGCAATTAATAAAACGATGTACTCCGTCCGTTTCAAGAAAAATGATACTTTCATTTTAGGCACAATTATAGAAAATTGAATGCATAGTCATTATGCAAACCACCACAAATGATGCATAACATCTCATGCAACCATATTTTGATTTATGGATCGACTAATTTTCCGTTTCAGAAAAAGTGATACTTTCACCCCGTTTAAAAAAGTGATACTTTCACTGTTTGGAAAAGTGATTTTCGCTTTTCGGAAAAATGAAACTTCGTTACGCGGAAAAGTATCACTTTTTTCGAAACGGGGCGAAAGTATCACTTTTTCCGAAACGGGGAGAAAGTATCACTTTTTCTGATAACCCTTGGGATAACGTATTCTTCGACCACAAAGCTCCTTGGGATAACCCTTTTGTTGTACTCACGTGCTAGCCTTCGTTGATAGTTTACCATCTTTTGCAAAGCCACTTCTCGTATTTCTTCAAGATCATCAAGCTTTTCCAGCATTAGGTCCGTCGTCAGGTTCTTTTCCCATGCCTTTGTTTTTGTTGTTGGCAGTATTATCTCCGTTGGGATGACTGTTTCGGCTCTGTAAGTTAGCAAAAACGGGGTTTCTCCCGTAGCCGCTTTTCTTGTAGTTCGGTAGGCCCATATGACATCGTGTAGTTGTTCACACCATGTTTTCTTGTATGCTGACTTCTTTTTTAAGTTCATCGTTATCGTCTTGTTAGTTGCCTCCGCTTGTCCATTGCTCTTAGGGTATATCGGAGTGGACTTGTTTTTCTGAATGTTGAAAGTGTTGAACAACATTTCTATGTTCTTTCCCTACAACTGCTTTCCATTGTCGAGACTATGGAAATTTGGTATCTGAACACCGCAGATGATTTGCTCAAACAAAAATTTAAAAACGTTTGTGTCTCTAATTCTTGCCAAAGCCCTTGCTTCCACCCACTTGGTGAAGTAATACGTAGCCACGATAAGGTATTTTCTTTTCGATGTCCCCTATATCAAAGGTCCAACAATATCAACCCCCCATTTGATGAACGGCCATGGGATGATAACTGAGTTGAGATCCGTTGCTGGTGCTTTAATCTTCCTTGCAAAGCATTGGCATCTTTCGCAGCTCTTAGCCACGTTATTAGAGTCTTCGTCCATGGTTAGCCAATAATATCCTTGCATCTTGGATTTGATCGCCAATGACCTTCTTCCGCTATGGTTGCCAGCTTCTCCGTTGTGTATATCATGTAGTATTTTTTTGCCTTCGGTTTGTGAGAGGCACCGCATCAGAGGTCCGAGAAATGACCTTCTATATAGTATTCCATCACATAGGCTGTACATTGCTGCCTTTGACTCAAGTTTCCGAGCTTATTTGGCATCTGCTGGTAAGGTACCTTTGTCAAGGTATTGGTGAATTGGGATTCTCCAATCATCTTCCGCTTCGTCTTCGTTTCTTTCGTCCGACATGGACTGGTTTTCGTCAACTTCGTTATCTGGTTCTTCTACCTCTTCGTCTTCTTTCTCCTTTTCTGCTTCCTTCATGGCCCGAGTTTGGACGGCCAAGGTTTCCTCAACATCCGAGATTGGTCCTTCTATCGAAGGTTCATATATCCTCCCAATTTGCATGGAGGTGGTATTTCTATCCCTCAGCATTGATAATATGAATGCTAAGGCGTCTGCGTGCCTGTTGTCTTTCCGACATATGTGTCTGAATGTGACTTTGTTGATTTTTGACACATGCTCCTGTGTTAATCTTAGGTACGAAGATAATATTGGATCCAGAGTATGATATTTGAGTTCGATTTGTCTAATTACCAACTATGAGTCACTAGTTAAGCGAACATCTGATAAGCTTAACTCATGTGCCAACCGTAGACCATGTATGACCGCCTCATACTCCGTGATGTTATTAGTGTATTGTTCGAATTATAACCTGAATGCATAGATGAGACGGTCTCCAGTAAGGGTTGTTATTACAATCCCTATGTCTGCGCCTTCTCTGTTGGAGGATCCATCTACGAATATCTCTCACCTTCATGAATTTTGTGGTTCCAAGAGATCTTCTGGTTCCGACTTATCTTCCTCCATTCCTGGGATGTCGTCTATCTCTGCTTCGTCGTTGAGAGGTAGGTCCGCTAGGAAGTCTGCTAAGATTTGTTATTTCTCAGCTTTCCTTGTTTCGAAGATTATGTGAAACTGTTTGATCATGTCGTTCCATTTCGCCACCCTTCCAATTTTCTCAGTGTTGTCGAGGATTTGACTTATCTGAGCTTTTGTGAAGACTCGGATAGTGTGTGCATCGAAATATATCCTTAGCTTTTGTGTTTCCACCGCTAAGGCGTATATTAGTTGCTTTACCTTGGTATAGTTACGCTCCGTTGAACTGAGTGTCTTGCTGATGTAGTATACATGCTTTTCTCCTTGCCCCCGTGTAGATGGTGGATTTTCGACAAGGGCTAAAATCGTAAAACCATAATTGTATATGCTCCCCGATCCGGAATCGATGAGTACTTAGGCTCATGCCTCTTATCGAAAGCATGAAAGCTCATGCCACAAGAATCTCTGACTAAGAATACTGCCTCTCAGAGTATATGTAAATATGTAGTCTCCCAGCTGAGGCAACGACATATCTCGTGAATACTGAGCAATTTCAGTAATTACTTCTACATAGAATCGAAAGATTGGACGGCTCGTAGACAGCTTGCCTACTAGTATAGAGCGATAACGTCTTCAGGATGTAACAATGTTTTCCCCGACTATATAAAAGAAAATATGACACTTTAACATGCTCATATCACTCCAATTCCCGAATAATTAATGCTCCTAGACTATCGTACTAGTATAGAGCCATCAATTAATTATTCTTAAAATTATTATATTCATTAACCGAACCTCGGAAAATATTCAATGTTTTTCATAATATTTCATTACTTCAATTTATAGTTCTTTAATTCCATGGGTTAGTAATAAATATTCAACACACGGGCGTCTGAGCTACCTTCGAGTAAGCCCCGACCAAAATGGTGCAGTGTACTTAGCAATAATGCACTAACGAGCATCTGAATGCACGAATGAGTATTTCAAAATACGATGAGACGATGAACCTATGCAAATTAGGAAAGAAAATAATAAATAATAAAATATTAACCAATTTGAGGGATCGGGCCCACCGGGCCGGCCTAAGTGGTGTTGTGATGCCCCACGCCCAATCCTATATTTTATCATGTTTTTATTATTTTCCTTGATCTCATGAAAATCCTTTCATTTGAACAAATATCCTTCGTTTAAGGAAACTTCTCAGTTTCATGGTGTTTCCTTCGCATCAAAGAAATAATATAAAATTGGGAAAGGTGTCGCGGGACCCTTTCTACTAGCCGGCCGGCTATGCCCTAGTTGTGGCCGGTCCCATACCTCATGGTTCCTCAATATTGTATTATTATTTCCCTAATCTCATTAAAACTCCTTAATTTCATGATATTTCTTTCAGATCATGAAAAAATAATATAAAATTAGGGAAACACGTGGGACCGGGCCCCAGCCGGCCGGTCATGCCCTAGCCGGTCCCACGCGCCCTTATTTTATTATTATTATTATTTTATGTTTCCTTGATCCCAAGAAATTCCTTGGTTTCATGATATTTCCTTCAAATTATGAAAATTCCTTCAAATCATGAAATAATACATAAAATTAGGAAAACTCATCGGATTATTGGGCCTTGATTTCAGATATTTCCTTCAAAATCATGAACCGACCATGCCCAAAGGCCCAGGACCCCCACACGCCCTAATTTTATTATTATTAATATTTTGTTTCCTTCATCTCATGGAAACTCCTTGATTTCAACAAAAACTCCTTGGTTTCAACAAAACTCCTTGGTTTCAACAAACTCCTTGGTTTTATGATATTTCCCTAAAATCGCCCTGGGACCGGGATATTTGGCCGGTCGGCCATGCCTTGGCCTTAGCCGGTTCACACTTCATGATTCCTTGATTTTTAATTATTTTTCCTTCATCTCATTAAGTTTTCACTAAGCCAAAAAAATCCCTGATTTCTTCATGTTTTCTCAAAATGTTGCTCAAACGCACATCGATGAAAATATCAAAATTCTCGTAACTAAGATATGAACACTTTGGTGACGCAAGCATGTTACCTTGACTGACCAAGGTTGGCTCTTTGGCTTGCAAGGAGCCGGTCCCACGTATTTTCACAATCTGACCTAATTTGCGCAATTGCACGTATTAGGTCCAAAACTCTTCCAAACAATTTGGAACTTCATGAAACGATCGTTATTAGATCCCGTGACCACCTGGGGGCGGTTTCATGACCCCCAGTGGGTCCCTCATCTCTTCATAATTAATTAGGTTTTATCACCTAAGGCTCAACAGCATTATTTTGATAAAGGATTAAACCAAAAGATTTAATCATCCTTTCACTGACTGATTTTCAAAAGACCTTGGTATTTGCTCACGTGAGCATCTGGGCGCTACATGGTCAATCCATCATCCCGTGTAGCCGGTCCCTCCTTCACTCTGAGGTTTATTTTCAATAAATCATCAATTGATTAAATTAGAGTTTTGAGTCCAAGGTTCATAATTCCAGATTCAAACGCTAATAATTCTACGTTGATTTCATGATCAACATCTTATTAATTATACTCGGTTCAGTTGCCAGTATTCTGATTCAATACTTTATTTTGGTCATGTTACCAATAATTCATCAAACGAGCAACATTTGCTCAGATGAGCAATGTTTGCTCAAACCAGGGAATATTGGTTCAACTATCAATATTCAACAAATCATCAAATGAGCAATATTTGCTCACGTTAACTATGTTTATTCATATATTATACCTCTCTCTCAATCCGTGTATCTCAGAACATTTTCAAACCATGTTCAACTCAACAAAGTACAAGGACTCATCGTCCCATGAAGTCACGAAGTCACCAACCGACTAACTAAATACACGTACGCTTGCGGACTCCACAATCGACGAGACATCAATCGTGTTACATGGGGGATATTAACTAGGGTTTTGATCTGGCGGTCTACGGCACGTGTTTTCATACACATGATGAGAATGTGAGCAAGTCGTGCAATCAGTTGGAGGATTTAACAAAGTAGTGGATGGAAAATCAACCAACTCTCCGCACGTTGAGCAACTGGTTTTAACACGATTTCTATTTTCACCACTCTTTGATCCGTCAACTGTCACACTTCATGGGATTATGGTGTTTACAATTCCAGCAATATAAATAAGTTCCTGAATCATGAACACAAGACAATCTCACGTCGAACAGACAACGAGAGATTAACAACTCAACGTCTGAACATTTACTCTCAACAGAGCAAATTCAATCATTTAGAACTTATCTTATTTCAGAATACACAATATTTGATCACCATTGATCTCACACATTTCTCAGCTTCCCTCCTGGCCAGATCGACCCATCCTCTCTTGTGACCGAATTTACTCTAGAATGGCCATTGTATTGGTTTAGAGCCACAGTTACGCGATTGATCTCTCGAATTCAAAGCACTCCTTCTTGTAGTACATATGTGTGAGGTTTGACAATTCGCGCTCGGTTCAAGGAGTTCCCTCCGCACCTGATCGTTTCCTCAATTCCTTAAAAACCAGCAACTCGTTTTTCCCCATCTACATATTGGCGACCATAGTGGGAGGTCATTATCTCGGTTGCAATCTCAATTCTCACAAAGATGGTAGGTCTTAGATCTAATTCAGTTACTCAAAACTCCAGCCAGAGTCTTCCAAATTTTGATGCTTCTCGGCTCATCCAAATGATTTCGTAATATTCGTCATCCTTACTTTACTACTCCTTTCTCATCTATCAATGCATTTTATGGAGAAATTCGTCATTAGCGAAGCGCACGAAGGCAAGAAGTCTTGGAAAGAAACATAAATCGATTGAAAGCTGTGATCGATAATTTGTTCAACTACATGGTGGACTTGACAAGAATCTTAGGAGCTCAGGTTGTAGAATGCTCATCTCTTGACACCGCTGACGCTAACCCTCAAACTAACAGCTTCACCACTTATGAAAAGCCGGTCGATCAGGAAGTTACACATCTGATCGAGAGTTTATGTGAACTTCTACACTTCTCCAAAGATCAGCGTACGAACACATTTGTTGCACTTAATCAAATATATCATCCGACGTGCAACTAATTCCACCATCTTCAGTCGTTGAAGTATACATGGTGTCCGAACACTCGATCGACAACATCACATTCGGATAAAGGATCGCATGGCG
>JAJJWW010015900.1:0-166399 GCA_023531295.1 Papaver armeniacum
GGATGGTTTTAATGGCGGTGGTATTAGTTTTTTCTTTTGAATCAAAAATAATAAAAAATTTTACATGATGGGTAACATTGTATTGTGAAAAGTATAGTTGGTTGTTTTTGACACGATCAAAAAAGGCGGATAAAAAATACTTTTGGGATGATACCAAATCATATAAGACAAAATGGTTGTTTTTGGTGCCACTGCTATCTTTGGTAACCGTTCGTACGCATGATTTTCAATATTAACAAAAAACATATAGTTGAATAAATTAATTGACGACCTAAGTTTGTTAAATCTAAACTTTATACATGACGTGTGGGATTAAAAGTTATAAGTGCGCCCAATATTCTACGAGGGATGGAAAATGGTGGTGGTGGAGAAAGAAGTAATATCTGGTGGTTTGTGGTACTGGCGGTTTTTGATGAGTAGTAATTGACTATGTTAATTATGTGTCATACAAAAGGATAACACTATAAATTGGAAATGTGGTTGATCGTCTTAATGCTAATATAAACTCCGGTTAAAATACATGAAAATTAAGAAGAAAAAAATATTTGGATGTCACGTTATATAATAAATAACACTAAAAACTACATATTTAGTATCAAGGTTTAATCCAATAGATAAATCTAAGGTTGTATTGAGATCCCGTAAGCATAGGGCGAGTTGGTCTTGGATTTCGAATGATAATGAATATAATGAAACGCTCCCTCTCGGTTTGTCCAATGAAAACCGAAACCTTCTAAAAAAATAATCAATCGAACAACACTTAGATGGAACGCATCACCACCAAGTGTAAACTTCTCCGAATTGCTACATATTCGTGAAATTTCTACAAATTAATCTGGGTGATTTCCTCCTACAAGTTATGGGCATGCAATTAAATCTCTAATAGTGATTTTAAAGGTATTTAATAATTATAAAATTCTCTTATAAGTTTTGTTTATGCAAGTATTGATTTAACTTGGGTTCTTTTATATTTTTGTGTTAAGTTGATGACTTTTTAATTTGAATACATGTTTGGTTAACAAACTTTGATACATATAGGGTATTTTCTTTGTAGAACTGATGTTAGTCTCTCATTTTTCCCGTTATCACATTGTTTCTATCCCGTATTTGTAGACATTATTTGACTAATATTGGGGTATTTGTTTAATCTCAAGGCCGATTAAACCCAATGTGTGTTGTATACATTGAAGGTGAGGTGTCGGCTCTACCTTGCAACTAATAATTTTTCTTCGGAAGGTTAATTGAATTTATGTAGATACAAATATCAATATGACTATGCTCTTTAAAACTCCAAATTACTTGAGTAACACTAGATGTGAGAACGTCATTCATGCACTACTTAGCATAGTTGGTGTGAAATCTTTTATCCACGAATTTCTTCAATATTATGTTATCAATATGATTGAGAAAGAATCTTACACATGTTTTGATTTACTATTATAAGTTTATTTTTTCAACTCACATGTGTATATCTCAGCCTTCCAATAGCCAAGGGTTCTTCATTTTTATAACTCTCACATTTTGCAAAAAATAAATAAATAGTGTTTATCTATAGTAGGGAAAATATTATGGTTTTTTGCTTCACTCCTTAGAGCCTTAGTTATCAATAATTTCGGAACAAAAGTATTCATAAACATCATGGAGTTGGATTGCAGTTTAGGTATATGTACCGTTAGATGAAATATTCTTTTTGAAGTTTGAAATTATGGTATGATGGAACAATAAATAGGGAAAAATTTTATTTACTGTATTTTTTATTTTATTTTCATGTTGGCACAACATTATTACTCCGTCCAGATAATAAATTGGAATAACATGCTTAAGTAAAAAATAAAAAGATCATGTAACCCATTTTGTTTCCCAAAACCTATTTGAATATCAAAATAATTACTCACGAATAAAATGAAGCAAGAAAAATGTGAACAATATCGTATTTGAGTATTGAGTTTCAATTATCATGTTGTTGGATGGATGGATGGATGGATAGGCATGGACCACTTTGTTTGAAACGCATGTCAGCATGTTATTCAGAAATTTCCATTGGGTAACAACTGTATTGTTTTATATACTTATTTCCAAGATGTTGACATTGGTATATTTTGAGAAATGACATAAAGTACCAATTCTTTTTTGACTGTCCCTTGTTATTAGTGGGTTTTACAAAGTTGTATCACCTTTACTGATCTTGAAAGTTTGTTCTGTTTTTTACTCTTTTTGTTAAAATACTTAATTGTGTTATGTAAGTCCGGATCTATCTAAAGTATCAGATTGGGTGTAGAATGAGCTTAGTTATTAGATAGGGTAAAACAAATCGTAATTTGGACTTTCTTTCAGCCACCTTAGTTAAACTGGAAACGGTAGTTTAACCATCTATGTTCCTTAACCAGCCTGAGATTTACTTTTTGAAAATTTTCCCTTGCCTAATTCCCTGTCTGTGGTAGCTTCTGCTCAGAGTTGCATCATTCCATAAGTTTTTTGGTGGAAAAGGCATAACGGGAGAAATGATTCTAGCAGCGTCTTTAGGTTAACTTGGCACATGTTGCAGTGCTGATGTCTTGCTAATCTGCTCTGTTGTAATGCTATATTTGGAAAGTTTGTCTTCATTATCATATTTAGCCAGATCAAAAGAAGATTTTAGTTAGACTTCTGTTTTTTCTTGCAGGTTGATCCTGCCTCAGCTGGAGTTCTGTATGAGAAGGAATTTGTTGTCTGCTCCTTGGACCTTCTCTCAGGGCTTGCAGAAGGTCTTGGCAAGTTGGCAGTGGTGTATAGAGTTTGGTACTTTATTTTTTTAGAATTTCTTGATCAAAATTTTTGTTATTCGTATGTTTGCCTTGTTCAAGTTATGTCTTTTTTTCTGAGATGACAATCACTTATTCAGTTGTTAAAAAGGTAAGTTAGTTGATTTTCCTAACTTAAAGTAACTGATATATAAGGTAAAATTTATAAATCTCCAAAACTTAGATTGCCATAGCTCAAACACCTTAGATTTATCGATCACTTCCGTGGAAGATTCTGACGGACCCACCCATATAGGCCATTGGCACTTAAATTTAATTTTTCTTGAGAAAGAGAGTCCAAAACAAAACCCAACAAGTTCACAAAACCTTTTAGTGATTCCTGTGAAATCTTCTTCTGTTTCTTAATGGCGACTTCGTTTCCTCTTATATCTGCCAGATCTGTATTATCTGCCAGATCTGTAATATCTGCCAGATCTGTAAGTTCTTTTTGTCTCTGACTTGTCTTTATCATTTTTGTGTTTTGCTCAAACTAATTTTGATTCTGTGGTTTTAGCATGATTTTGATTCTGGGATTTATTAACTCTTTTGGCGATGTATGTTTAGGTATTTCTGTTTGGATTTTTTTAGATGTAGAAAAAATCATGAGATTGTTTGATTTACAGATTTCTAGATCAGTGATTTGGCAATTGTATAATGCTGTTTAGATCCGCTAAGTTTCAGCGAGAAGTAAAGTGCAGTTTTTATTTACCTGTTGGGTTTCTTTGGTTTGATTTAGGCTTCTTTAGGGTACTGTTATATGATTTTGGTTAGTGAAATTCGTGGAATAGATTTGCCTATCTCATACAAGTCAAGGCATATGGCATGAAGGAGATTTTACATAATCATCAATTTTTTATTTCTAGAGTCATAAATATATGACAAAGACTGGTGATGTTTTGGTTATACTACGAAACAAATTAAAATGGAGATGGTACTTGTTGCAATTGTAGTGAAAGCACCAAAGTTTTTTTGCTTTTAGATTCATTAATTATTTTTTTGTTTTGTTTATGTGAATGAAGAAGAAACGGCGAGATATGCCATCGTGGCCTGCTATACCAGTGACCAGTGAGCCATCCGGGAGTGTCTTAAAACTAATCCAGTTTGTGCCGTTCCTTCTGGTTTCTTTGTTTGATGAATTGGTTTCTTGTTGTCAGCTACTCCTGCTGATTACTAAATGTTATGTTTCTGTGCAGCGAAAAACCTAAACTAGCAGAGGAACTTCGTCCAGGTAACTAAAGGCTGCATATGAAGATCCGTTAAGCTTTGTTTTTCTCCTTTGCTACTTTTTTCTCATGTTGTACTCTTATAATAATCTCTCATGATCATTAAACAGCTGTGAAAGTAACCGGTGTTGCCAACTCTGAGGCTGAGGCTACTTTTAGTAAACTAGAAATGGTAAAGCTACGTGAAGGTAAAAGCTGCATATGAATTTGCGTTAAGCTTTGTTTTCTCCTTTTCCTCGTCTGACTCCTACGATAATCTTTAGTGATGATCATTAAACAGATCCTAAGGTAACTGATGATATTGTCAGTTCCGAGTCTAAGCTCCATGCCCTGTATTTGAAGTGGCTCTCGTATTTCGAGCACCATTTTGATGTGGAAGATGAAAAAGCCTTCAAGGAGAGGTTTGAAATTTTTAAGAAAGCCGCTCGGCGCATTAACCAGTGGAACAAAGGCGGCCATTTATCCACTTGCGCATTGAACCAGTTTTCAGATATGACCGACGAGGAGTATGGAAATCTGTCGTGGAAGACCTATCCGAAGAAAGCTAACCAGGTTATAGCTGGTATAGCTCACTATCTAGATAATTAAGAAAGTTAAGGTTATAGCTGGTATATGAGTGTGCGAGTTTCTAGTTATTTTAATATATGGTGTTGTTCAATGGGTAGTAGTAGTGCAAAAAACGTCAGGACTTCAGATGGAACTATTGGGTTTAAACTTGTTTGAATCTTCTTAAGCGCTAAATTATACTCCTGTGGATAGTGGAATACCTGATTACCGGTGATAGTGGTTTAAACTTGTTTGAACTATTGAGTAGTAATATTTGGTTGCTAAATTATAATATTTGGTTTGAGAGCTTTTTAATTATAAATTCTGCTGTGGATAGTGGAATACCTGATTACCGGTGTATTGTTAAACTGTAAATAGAAATTGAAAACAACATGTTTGGTTTTTTTTTTTTTTTTTTTTTTTGATCAGCTTGTATGGCATGAATACATTTTTTATTTTTATTTTTATCAACAAAAATTCCTAACGTACCGAGCAAAAAACTAAGCCAAAACCGGGCTTCTCACAAACTTTCCAATGACCCCACCCCTACTACTTCCCTGCCACGCGGGACCCGCCCCCGTGTGAGGGGGTGGTTTTTGAATCGTTCATTTACACGGTACGTGTGGAACGACTGTTTTATCAAAAACAACTTATATTAAACATGAAGGGAGGAAATATCTTTAGCCAGATTACAAGGAGTTGATCTGGGGGTTGTATTCACCGTTCCCCAGTGCTACAGAACTTGTGTATGTTGCATCATTCCAGCCTTGCGCTTTAGCCCAATTGCCTCCGGTAAAGCCCAAGTTTCAGCTTGATGAGTATGAGCTGCCCTTTTAAGAACTCCTTTTCCTGCCACAAAGTTCCCTGTAGAGTTTCTTGTTATCATAGATATGCCAGCAAGATAATATGATTTAAGATAAGAAGCATCAACATTTATTTTGAGTTTGTCTGGTGGTGGTGGAATCCAATGTTGTGAATGAGCTACAAGGGTTCTAGCATGTAATGGTGCACATCTTGTATTGCAGAATTAGTAATATCACCTATAAAGCCTCCGCCCAAAGTAACATTCATCTCAAGAACCTTCTTCATTCTTATGGTACTTCGGCGGGACGGGTAATTAACACAACCGAATCTGTAATTATTCATCATCCAAGATTGGATCCGATCTGCAACAATTCTTCGACATGTCGGCTACATCAAATCCTCCTATCTATTTGGGGGTCCAATTCAAACAAGGAAGAACATCTAATCACACCTTTGCACCACTCCTACAAAGACTGGCGTGAAAAGCAATAAGATGGATGTCAAAATTCCTAACTCAAGCGGGAAGAATGGTTCTCATTAAAACCTCACTAACACACACCTCAAACCATCTTATGCAAACTGAAACACTACCCACCAATGTTCACAAACAAATAAACCGTATTACCAGGAATTTTTTCTGGGGACATGGATCGTTAGTTAAAAAGTTCCACCCTATTGGCTAGGATAAAGTAACAAAACCAATCTTCGAAGGACTCTGAAGGAGGACTAGGCATCAGGAAAAGCAATGAACATAACAAGGCTCTTATGATGAAAAGAATATCGAGTTTGCATGATCAACCTGACTTCATATATGGATATCTCTGCAATGAGAAATATCTCAAACATCAACCGATTCTTCAGGGCATTGAGAGCATACCATATTCCTCCAGTGCCCAACGGAGGCAATTAGCATCCCCTGTCCCTTCCATGCAACAATTGATCTTCCATCGTATTAGAAATGGTCAAACAACACCCGTCGAAGCGAATTGGATTCCACACTTCCCAAACTTTGACCCAACGCAATGTTACCCCATCCATATGGTAGCTGATATTATCGATCTGATCTCTCACAACTGGATACAAGAAAAATTAAACTCTCTCCCACAACTGGCAGCCCAAAAACGCATAAACATCCAACTATCCCAAGATAGCACCAGGATAGAATCATCCGGCCACATTCACAATCCGGAAAGCACACTACTGTTTCAGGATACAAATGCTAACCCAACAAGTACAACAACCTGCTCAAAACCCCCTTACCATTTACTAAATTCTTGTAGACATTACCATGTCCACCAATTTAGCGTTTCTTGTGGAAAGTAATCAACGAAGGATTATCGACCTCCGTTATCCTCAATCGCATCCATCTAACCAACTCCAACATCTGCCCCAAATGAAAAACTGATCCAGAATACGCGAATCACCTACTGCTTCACTGCCCAACAACGGTTTCATCTTGTAACACATTAGTTACTCAGCTCTCAACACACAAAATTCTAACTATACATCCACACTTGCTGTAACTCCTCAGAAAACCATTTTCCAACTCTTGCAACAATCAGCACCAATTTCACTCTTCTCATCATGTTGCTTTCTACTCTGGACCTTATGGTTATCTAGAAATGAGCTAGTATACCGTCAAAAACAAACAACATCAGCGAAAACTGTAGCATGGGCTCAAAAACAACAACAAGAGTCATCTGAAGCTCTAAAAGCGATACCTCATGTGCTACCAGGGATGCTCCGGTATCTAACCACTTTAAAACCACGAGAAGAATATAGACAATCTTGGTGGGATGGTCCACCACAAACCTAAACTGGATAAAAATCAACACTGATGAAGCTGCTAGAGGCCACCCAGGTTTCGTAGGTGCTGGAGTTATATGTAGAGACTTAGAGGATCGAACTGATATGGCTTTGACGCAACCACTAGGAATTACGACTGCCTTAACAGCCGAAACATGGGCACTACTTTTGGCATCAGAGCCGCCACGGAAAGGCAATGGCCAAAAGTTCTTTTCGAGACAGAGATGCAGAAAAACTCCTCTGATTCATCACCTCGGCAACAACTCCACCTTGGTACATCTCTGAGATGATTGAAGAAATAAAGAATATAATGCGACAGATCCCACAAGCTGCTATCCAACACAACTATAGAGAATGAAACCATGCAACAGATGGCATGGCCAATCACGCAGCTGATGGAAGTCAAAGGGGAATCTCTCAACCAAAATTTGGGACCAGACAATCCCAGCTTAAACTAGTATAATTCTTTTACGATTCCGTGGTTACCAGTACCACATATCCACAAAAAATTGTAACTTAATCCCTTGGGAACATTATCTATATACCCCTACTATGAGGCCCATTGAAATATACCCTTTCCAACTTAAATTATACCCTTAAGTTTAATACATTACTAAAATACCCTCTTTTGTTTAGTGTATATATATACAAACCACTACCACAGAGCACTATTAAAAAAAAAGTCTACCACTACTGCCCACCACCACCACTGTCCACCACCGCCGCCATCCACCATCACCCACCACCATCGCCGCCAACCACCACTTCCAACAGCCACCACCGCCGCCAACCACCACCACCACCGACAATCACCACCACTGCCGACAACCACCAACCGCCGCCAACACCAACCACCACCACTTTCCTCCACCACCACTAGTAACCGCCGCCGCCGTCATCGCCACCACCACCGCCACCACAATGTGGAGTCAACTTGCTGAAGTTGTCTCCAGATCTGAGGCAACTAGCTCGAGTTGTTTCTAAAGTGGAGGAAACTAGGTCAAGTTGTCTTCAATTGAAATGGAGACAACTAACTCAAGTTGTCTCCGAATCTAAGGCAACTAGCTTAATTTGTCTTCAAATGTGGAGGAAACTTGTCCAAAGTTGTCTTCAAAAGTGAAAGCAACTGGCCCAAGTTGTCTCCAAATCTAGAAGCAACTTGTTCAAGTTGTATCCAAATATGGAGGCAACTAGCACAAGTTGTCTTCGGATATGGAGGCAACTAGCACAAGTTGTCTCCAAAAAGAAAACATATACACAATTAAATGAACATGGCATGAGTCGAACACACATCTTCTGACATATAGTTAGTTGTGCTACCATTTCACCACAAATTCGTCAATACAAAACAACATATCAAAATCACATCCAATAGACAGATAAATAGTAATACAAACCAAACATGTCAATCAACAAACAACCCAAAACTATCTTCTTCACAACCTGAAATCAAACATAAAAAATGAAAATTTACCAAGAAGAGAACGATTTACCTAAGTCCCTGAACTGTGATTTGTTCAACATTACAGTAGGTACACATACTTCAAGACTAGGATCAAGCTCTTTACAGCCGGTACACATACTTCAAGATTAGGATCAAGCTCTATCCTGGTAAACCCCAAACAACAAGGTTACAACAGCACTAACCAGAAGTTCCACTAGAATTATTAAATTATCCACCTAATTTTTCAAACATAACAAAAAAAAATAAATAAATGCAGAACACAAGGTTTCATTTCGAGCAGTAAACTAGATATTTTTTATTAAGATCCGTAATAACTTAGATTAAATATGGCCTAACCAATTTCCTTAGCATAATGTTTCCTAATTAAATATGTCCTCAACTGTACAACTTTCTTAGCACAAGTTAATCCATATCATCATAATTTATCAATAACAACAACATTAACCATCAAAAATGGTATCAAATTGGTACCTTCAAAAATGGAAGCGTACCTTCAGAGATGGAAACAAAAAACCAAACATTTTCATTTTCATAAATAAACTGATCATTATGCATTGAGCTAAAAGTACATGCAGGTTTCTACTATAAAATTGGTCATTTCAGGATCGTCAAGCGTAGCATGGCAGATGCTCATGAATTCATTCCGACGAGTTATCTGATCCCAAAAAATAAGAGCCTCTGGATGCACGACACATCAACGAGGCAGGCAACAAAGTGATCACGACTCTACAACAAATTTTTTTTTTTTTTTTCATATACTCCATAAGAAAATGATCCATGTTATTGTCTTTGTATATGACGTTAGTTAACTAAAATGTAGTACACTTTTCCATATAGAGAGCTCGAACTAAATTAGACAAAACTATGCCGATTCTCCGGTTGGTACCAAAATTGTATGATCTTTTTTTTTTTGTTTTTTTTTTCTTTATTTTCATCAGCCATTGTGCATAAGAAAATGCCCACAAAGAAATAACGTCATATACCATGTTACCAGAACCTTACAGTCACCTAACATGTGAATGAGCATCTTTTTCATCCTTGAATGTTTTGGCATCTAATTAAAATGTGAATGCATCTAGCTATGCCAACCAAAATAGACTGACAAAAACCAATACATAAATAAAGGGACAGCAAGTGCAATGGCAACCAATACACATATATAAAAGAACACAGAAACAGTCATACACCATGTGATCAATCAGCAAACCCGATCCTTACCAAGATGGTATCAAATTGGCAGCCACGTATAACTAGTATCCAGTATTACCCAGAATAAAAACACTATTTGATCCAACATCCTAGTTGTTGTCGACGAAAATAACAAGCAAAAAGTAAATGATACATACAAAATCCCCTATGTTGTAGTCCCCAAATCTGCTCCAGAAACCAAAATAGTTACAAATTAAGCCAATCCCCATTGTTTATTCCTCCATCCCAACAAAAGCCACCACCGGCACCTTCACAACCACCACCACCATCACCTCCACTGCAACATCATCCACCACAACAACAACAACAACCACCACAACAGCCACCAACTGTACATTAAAATCAACGATATCTACAAAATATCATGAAAATTGAAAACCTAAAATCAGTTCTAAAACAATATTGATCAAATTAATGTAGATTCAATACTAAATATCGTGGTGGTTGCGGCGAAATTGGGAAGGCAGTGATGATACGTCGGAGTTTTTCAGATCCATCGGTAACGACTTTGATTTCAACTAAACCAAACACGCAACAAATCAAATCGATAATTACCAAAAAATCAACAACCTAAATCAACAAATCAAATCGATATTACCAGAAACCAAAATCGAAA
Organism: Papaver armeniacum; assembly: GCA_023531295.1. Lineage (NCBI taxonomy): Eukaryota > Viridiplantae > Streptophyta > Magnoliopsida > Ranunculales > Papaveraceae > Papaver > Papaver armeniacum. The sequence continues at coordinate 10,450 of JAJJWW010015900.1, forward strand.
AAAACAAAATCTCTATCTCGATCATCTAGACCTTCGACTAACATTGAAATAACTCTTAAAATCAGTGAAAATAAATTGTTGATGGTGACTATGAAGTTTAATTTTAAGATTTTATTGATGGCAGAGGTGGTGGTAATGGCGGAGGTGGTGATGGTGGTGGATGAAAGAAGAGGAGAGAGGCGATTTAGATCTGAAACTGTAATATGAAATAATGATTTTCATTTAAATCTATTTCTTTGTTAACATGAAAAGGGTATTTACGAGATTTATAAGTAAATTGATTACCTTCCGGATGCTGAGGGGTATATACATAATGGATAAGGGTATATTTGCAGGATCCATGGATAGTAGGGGTATTTATAACATTCCCACTAATATCCCTTTTAATAAACTCATGCTTAAAAAAAAACATCTTTCAAAGTTTTACAGAACGATCAACGCCTGCTCTAAAAGAGTAGAATGGACCTTCATTGGACTAAATGTAAAGATTTATAGGTCCATGTCAAAACAATTAAAGGGGGCAAGGTCTAAACTAACTGTAATAACCAAATTTCAACAAATTTTTTTTTTGATAGAAAAAGGAATATATTAATCAAACAAAAAAGTACATAAGATTTGTAATATCTTTTTTTTCAAAAATATTGGACATCACACTAGATTGTGAAGTCCTTAGCTGAATTTTGGTTGAGAAATTCCGAATATTCTTTGCTCGAGCTTCTTTAGCTATGTTGTCCGCCGCAGAGTTGTATCTTCTGTTAATATACTGCACCTGAGCTTGAGGGAGGTTTTGCAGAATGGTTTGAGTCTCCTTTATAGTATTTTCTGCACTCCAATCTGGTATCTGGCATTCCTTATTGATGGTTTCAGCTAGCATTTTGTAATTAAATTTCAACAAATTCAATCGTGAATAAAATGATACAAAGTATGAGTATCCAAGGCCGGTTCTGAAGCCCGTCAAGTTGTACTCCCGCATAAGGTGGAAATTTTTCTTAAGCTACCATGAGCGCATATTCTATCCCCCAATACTTTTGCAGAGTCGGAAGTGAAAAAAAAAATTCTAGCTTATAGTTCGATTGGACGTAGAGGTGTATATCTGTACTGATTTCTCTAAAAGGAATTCCATCACCTATAGTTGATCATTACCAAGAAGCAAGTTAATGCAGCTGTACTTGGAGTTCTTTTTGTTGGCCTTGGTTGGCAAACAAACTATTATGCGGAAGTTTGTGCTGTTATTTATGGTGTGATGCTAGCCAAAAGGTGGAATGTTAAAAACATTTGTATTCGTTCAGACTCGATGAGTTGCATTCAAGCTTTTCAGAAGGGTGAGTTGCCTTGGAAGCTGTTGCCGAAGTGGAAGATTGCGAGGAATTTCTATACTAATATCCGCTATGTTCATAGCTATAGGGAAGTTAATTTTTCTGTTGATGCTTTGGCCAAACAAGCATATTTGTTGGCTGAAGATATTTTTGAGTTTTATGAGGGTAGGCCAGGTTTTATTTTATCTGTAGAATGGCCTGGAAAGGTGTATTTCCGATTCAAATAGGCTGAACTAGTGGTGGCCTCACGGCTAGCGCTAGTTCGTCCTAGTCCCTGTAACGTTTTCGTTTATTTTTAATTTTATTGACCGAGTTAAAAAAATACCAAGAAGCAAGTTAATCCTATGGCATTTTGAAGACTAGGCCTCGTTAAGGGTGCACAGGAACCGAGCCGGACCGACGGACCGAACCGGAACCGGTGGAACCGTACCTGGTTTTGGACCGAACCGAGGTACAAGGTACAGGTACCGGTACCAAAAACTAGGAACCGAGGTCTGGGGTACAGGTACACGGTCCAGTACAAGTACCGTGCCGTACCGGACCGAAAGTCCCGAATTATTAGAGCCGTTAGATTTAGGGGATAAGGGATAGTATTAGCCGTTAGATTAGAGGGGGTATATAAACCATAAGGTTAGGGTTTCAGACTCAGTTCACTTTCCTTCTTTCTTTTCTCGTCTCCTCTCTCTGAGAAGGAGAAATCTTCTTCTCTGTAACTCAATCTTCTTCTCTGTAACTCTGTTAAGTGTTAACCCTCAAATCTCAATCTCTACCAAAGTTAATCTCAATCTCAATCTCTACCAAAGTTAAGTAAAAAAAAAACCCTGGGGGTTTGATTTTGGATTTGATTTTGGAGGAGGAATATTCACTGGGGGTTTGGAGATTGTTGATCGAAATCTAAGGTTAGGGTTTTTATTTCAGTCTTTAATTCTTACGGATTGGATTTATACTTTTAGTTTATTTGTTTTGGATGTTTCATTCTTGAATTAGGTTTTCATTAGTAATTTTTCATTACTTTGAATTTCTTAAAGGTTAAATTTCTATTAGGAATTTTGGGGTCTTAATTTGTTTGATTGATTATGCTAAGAATTGAAAGTCCTTGTATAATTCATCTTGTTGATGTTTCATATTAGGGTTCGAATCAACTTGGCTTGTTTAGCACATGAGAATGTAGTCTCATAAAGATTTGAAAAAAAGCTTGGTCAGGTGTTTCAAAAGGACCATTTGCTTTAAGATTGGGTTTGGGTATGAATGTTATATTTTGAGAAGCTGTATAGAGCTTGAATAGTCTTGTTATAAAGTTTGAGAATCATTTTAAGATATTTGTTATGGAACATGCATTTGCAGTTTCATTAAGATAGTTATGATATTTGCAGTTTTGTCACTCTTGGGTTTTGCTATTCACATTCCCAGCTTTCGAATGTTAGTAATATACTAATATATACACTTTTGTTGTTTGTTAGTTGAATCAGAACTTTATAACAAGAAGTTAGTCAGCTATTGAAATTCGCACCACTGAGTATTTAGAACTTTCTTGTAGTTTCTGATCTTCCAGAAAATGCGGATTGATTAATTTGTTTACTATGGCAATGTTGAAATTCTTGGGTCTTTATATGTGTAATTGGTATGGTATAAATTCGAAGTCTTTAGTTCGTTCTCCCAGTTTAGGTTTTTTTGTTAAAAATGGAATGTTGTCTAAATCTTTATCTAACTTTATAAGGATTAGAGCAAAAGCTTGGTCAGGTGTTAAAGAAAAAAACATTGTTTTAGGATAGGGTTTGCTTATAGTCTGGAATATATTGAGAAGCCATATACAGCATGAGTAGTCTTTTATGATTTGAGAATCATTTTTAGATGTTTGTCATTGAATATTTCCAGTCTTCGCATAAGCCATTTTGACTCCTGACTTATGCTAATCATGTTCTGAGACTTGATTGTTAGTAAAAAAGATAGAGAGGTTCATCAATTCTGGTGACACCTTCTAGTTTGTGCAGTCCTTCCTTATCGTCCTTGTAGTCGTCGCAGTCTTTGCAATCCTTGCATTTATCGCAGTCTTTGCATTCCTTGCATTTATCGCAGTCTTTGCATTCCTTGCATTTTTGGCTCTGGTATTTATCAACTTGTTGATTAAGGTTGTTGCTTTCTATTAGGTGATGACACCACAAGTGCTGCTGACATGGATTAGAAGATCAAGATTCAAGACTACTGCAACACTAGCTGCACTGCTAGTTGTTCTTTTTTTTTTTTTTAGGCCTCGTGCAATTATTAGTTTACCACTAACAAAGCATACTACATCGATATGGCTTCCCCGGAGATCACCGTGGAGATAGGAAATACCCCTCAAATAGTTTGTAAGAGTATCTACCTACAGTCTTCTACAAACTCTCTAGATTCATAATTGGGCCGAGCAAAGCGAGGGAGGTCCTTTATATGGCCACTTTTTTGTAAAATCTAAGTGATCAATTACCACAAAAAGATTGGAAATGGTTAGGGCCGAAAAACCAAAAATGTCCCTCCCTTTTAGTCCAATTACTATAACTCCTTGTGTATCTTATCTTTTCAGGGGTATAATTGGAAATCAAACTTTAATATAACATATCTAAAAATCCGTGCCTTGGAATTTTACAAATTTTATCTCGTTAGAAAGCTTATAAAAAACTCTACGCAACAAGTACAAACAACAATATCAAATTTGGAGTTCTTACGAAAAAATCGGAGATATATATCACTTTAGGCACAAATTTAGAAAATTAAATGTATATCCATTATGCAAACCATCACAAAGGATACATAATACTTTATGTAGCAAAATATTGGTTTATGCATCGACTAATTTTCCATTGCAACTAATAAAACGATGTACTCCATCCGTTTCAAGAAAAATGATACTATCATTTTAGGCACAATTCTCGAAAATTGAATGCATAGCCATGGATGCATAACACATCATGCAACCATATTTTGGTTTATGGATCGACTAATTTTCCGTTTTAGAAAAAATAATACTTTCACATCCCGTTTCAGGAAAAATGATACTATCACATCCCGTTTTGGGAAAATGATACTTTCGCTCCGTTTCGGGAAAAGTGATACTTTTTTCCGTTTCGAAAAAAATGATACTTTCGCTTCATTTCAGAAAAAGTATCACTTTTTCTGAAATCGGGCGAAAGTATCACTTTTTCAAAACGGGGAGAAAGTATCACTTTTTTCGAAACGGGGCGAAAGAATCACTTTTTCCGAAACGGGGAGAAAGTATCAATTTTTCCGAAACGGGGTGAAAGTATCGGTTTTTCCGAAACGGGGTGAAAGTATCAGTTTTTCCGAAACGGAGAGAAAGTATTACCTTTTCTGAAACGGGACGAAAGTAGTCGTGGACAAACTCCATCTTCATATTCTTCTTCGGTCGGCCCTCCCACCGTGGCAACGGTCGTACTAGTTAATTTGATATCGCCAATTGGTTCTAAAAAGAATTTCATTTCAAATGTTTTATGCTATAGTGTGGTCCATAAATCCGTTCATTCAGTGTTATATAAGTAAATTTCATTAAGAAAACTGTATGTGCAGATTTTTTTTTTTTTTTTTTTTTTTGCATTGAAGACGTTCCGGAATTTTCGCACAAAGTCGGTCTAAATATCAGAAACGGACCTGTGAGTATGAGCATCAAAATTTGTCACCATGAGTGTAAACCCTTTCGACGCTTTCCCACGGAGAAACCAAAATAATAACCCGTTCCCTTCGAAACCCTTCCTTTTTTCTTCTGATTTCTAGCCAAATTCATCATCGTTTTTAGGTGATTTCTTCCTTATGAGCAACTAATTAGGTGTTTATAGGCCCTAGTGGCTACTGTTTGCTGATTTTTCAATTAGATATGGATTAAATGGTTTGTTTATGGAGGCGGAGAAATTGAAGTTCTGCATCGAAATCCTTCCAGTTCAGAAATCAACTGCAGCACGTTTAATCTGGCAAGCTCATGAGTTTCTTTTCATGGCTAATCAAGGTAATCATTAACCTAGTGATGGGATTACTCGTTTAAAAGCTCACCCGTTTTAGATTTGATTAAGATCTGCTGATTTTTGAATGGAATTTCTTAATATCAATTAGCCATTTGGCGATTTTCCCTCCTTATTTTTACATCTGGAGCAATTCATGGTTGTGTTCTCTTCCCAATAACGTTATTTAGGGTTTATTAATCCTGAACCGTAATCATGTCTTCATTGGAAAACAAATCAAATGCTTTCCTTTGTGATTTTCTTGCGATGCAAACAATCTTCTCCCTATTTAAACTCTGTAAGTTGGGTTTTATTATTCCCATAGTTTTGTATCTCATGCTAAGCTTTTCTAGTAATTTCTGTTTTTTATCGCTCTGTTGGTTTTATCATGTCAAGTTTCTGTGCTCAGTTGTGTGTGGTTTTAAACTGATTTGTGTTTCAACTGGTTCACCATGTGTGCTTGGCATGGTGATGTTTCTCAACTCTCTGATCAACTGCACAATTCTCTGGTTTTAAGTAATGGTAATGATTTTGTCCTTAAGCCAAATTATCCCTTATCGTTTTCAAAACAATAGACGTCTGTGGACGAGCACTATTCTGGGTAGGTTTATTGCTCCAATCCCAGCTAATAGGAAAACTTTTGATATCTCCAAAGCCCTTTCCTTTCTTTGGAAAGTAAGAGGTAGGATATCAGTCAAAAGAACTAGTAGAAGTCGTTTTTGTTGTTCTTCTTATTAGGTTTGAATACGAGCATGAGATGAATAAAATTCTATCGCTTGATACTAGAAGAGTTTTTGGGGATCTTTTGTGTATAAAAAAGCTAGAAATCACTGATGATATTATAAACTGGTTTCCAACAATGGAGATGTTTTTTGTCACAATTCACAACCTATTTCCTGAGCAAGTCACTAGTGAAAATATTAGGAGGTATTTTTCGGTCAATGGTCATATTTCATCCTTTGGTTTTCCATTTCGCCATCCCAATGGTACATATTCTATCAATATCAAAACTTTAGTCAATATCAGGGAACCAATACGGTTCTTTGTTAATGCAGAAAATGCTCTTGGTGTTTATAATGGGGTGAGCTTTGAATTCCATAACTTCCCATCATTGTTTTGTGGTTACTGTGATTTGATTGGCCATAAAATCAGTGACTGTGCAAGATTTGAAATTGCACAACAGCATGAAGAACTCCAGCAACAACAAGCGGAAATGGAAGATCACTGGGCTGACATGCAACAACAGCAAGAAGATGAAAATCAAAATCATGATCCCTTTGCTTATGATAATTTGGAGGAAGCCCATCCAGCAATGGAGCAAGTAGGTATGGAATGGAATGAGGATTCTTTGTCCTCTTCTTCAACTAGTTCTCTAGCCTCAGAAGTGACATTCACTGATCTTCAAAGAGAATTATATGTAGAGATAAAAAGTCAGGAAGACAAAAGCTCACAACTTGCAGATTTTCAACAAGTACATAACATGCTGGACTTCTTAGACCATTCCTCTTTACCTAGCCATGAACAGCCAGATATACAAAGTGTGCCATCCTCATCTCAACATCAACTTTCTCAAGCTGAACAAGACTACTGGAACAATTGGACCTCAATGGAGAAGTACTTCAATGAAGAAAGTAATGTGCCAGCTTATAAAAGAATGAGGATTAATGAAGTGGGAAGAAACAATGAAGCAACTAAGGCGAGTGATGTCATAATTATTGAACCTACTGTCAATTTCATGGAACAGCCACATAGTTGGTTCAAAGGCCAATCCAGCTCAGATACAGCTCAGGATAATGACAACTCCCATAATCCAACCACAAAATGAATATCCATATCTAGCATCACAGCATCAGGAAACCATTAGGGCTTATATGCTATCTGTTTGTATTCTCTCCTTTCCCTGCCTTGTATTTATTTGCTTTATTAGTAGTTCCTAATCTTTAGGTTTGTTATTGTTAATTCAGATCCTTGTATTATAGTGATTCCTAGTATAATAGTAGTTTCTCTGTAATTTAGTTTTCCTAGACTCTGTAAATCTTTCTTGTTGCTTTCTGATTTGTAATATAGTTTACTTTAGTTTTTGTATATCCTGCTAGACTTTGTAAATCATTGAAGCCCTCTCTGCTTTTATTAAAAATTTAGGACTGTGTATGTTTTTCTCTGTCCATCTTCAGTCGGTTTGATCCCTTCAGTCTGTTTTTCACTTGTGAAGTTTTTGTTGGGTTTAAGTTTAGGTCTGGTTACCTTTCTGTCTGTTTTCTTGGTATTTTTAAAAAAATTTTAAAGCCCTGCCAAAATTTCGGTTCACTATCCTTCAGTTAACAGTATTTGATCCTTATTGAGCTAACGGTATTATTCAGTTCTATCAGCTATCTCAATTTAGCCTTCCTACTACTTTTAACTCCTTTACTTTGTATTGGCTTCCTGGCAGGTCGTTTAACAAGCTTCCTTATTGAGAAAGGCCTAATCTTAGTTTGTCTCTGCTTAAATCTCGATCCATTTTCTCTGTGTCTCAGTATATTTCCTTTTAATTTCATTTTTGAACCTGATTATGAGGATTCTATCTTGGAATGTTCAAGGTATTGGAACTCCAATAACACAAGACCATTTTAATCACCTAAACTCTTATTATAAACCCGATATAGTTTTTCTATCGGAAACCAAAGCCCAACAATCTAAAATGGAACCTTTTTTAAAAAAATGTAGGTTTTTTGATTGGGTTATAGTACCGTCTGTGGGAATTGCGAAGGGGTTAGCGATTGCTTGGCACAATAATATAGAAATGAATCTGATATCAGCAAACCTAAATGTTTGCCACTTTGATACAAAAATTGGAGAAAAAGAAATCATCTTAACGTGTGTTTATGGTGCAGTGGAAGCAGAAGACAAAATTGAGCAATGGTCCTACATTGCTAATACAGCGCAGCATTTCAATAAACCTTGGTTACTAATTGGAGACTTAAATGTGATACTTGATCCGGACGAGAAACAAGGAGGAAATAAATCTAGTTCCAGCAGCAAATCTTTCATAATTCATACAATTGACTCCTTAGGACTACAAGATGCAGGATACGAGGGAGCTCCTTTCACCTGGTCAAATAATAGACAAGGAGAGGCCAATATATGCGAAAGAATTGACAGAGCCCTGACATCCTTTCAATGGACACAAAATTTCCCCAATACTAAGGTAAGTCACCTTCCTAGAGTAGGCTCAGATCATAATCCGCTCCTGCTAGATTCTCACCCAGAAAAATTAATATTACAAAAACCTTTTAGATGCATTAGATCCTGGCTATCTCATCCATCTCTTTCCTCCACAATTGCTAATTCTTGGACACTCCATTCCAATAGTGATCAAAAATTTAACTTCCATTCCAAACTTCAACTTCTTTCAACAGACCTATCTCAATGGAATTCGGATGTTTTCGGAAATATTCACAAAAATATAAAATCCCTAAACATTAGAATTGATTCTCTCCATAAATCCGGTAATTTTTCGGTAAATCTAGAAAAAATTAGAAAACTTCAAGAAGAACTAGGAGAGTGGTACAAGATAAAAAATGATTACTACCACCAAATTTCTAGGGATAAGTTCTTCAGGGAATACGATCAAAACACAGAATATTTCCACGCTACAGCTTCTAATAGAAAAAGAATAAATGCCATCCATTCTCTTAGAGAACCTTCAGGCCTTTGGATCTCTGAAAGAGATCAAATCAATTCGCTTCTGATAAACCATTTCACTCAGATAGGCACATCTCAGATCTCAAATTATTTAGAAGACCTATCTAATTTAATAGACCCTTGTATTTCCGAAGAGGAAAATCATTCTCTAACCATCATCCCTTCAAAGCAAGAAATTTGGAACACTATTACTAATATGAATCAATGGGAGCCCTGGCTTGGGATGGTTTCAGTAGGGCTTCTTTAGAGCCAATTGGGATATTTTGGGCCCAGATTTAATTCTTTCTGTTCAAGAATTCTTTAAATCCGGGTTATTAGACCCTAATTTAAACTACTCTTACATTACCCTTATTCCAAAAATATCCACCCCACAAACCCCAGCTGATTTTAGACCCATTAGACTGAGTAATACTATATACAAAATCATATCCAAAATTCTTTCCAACCGTCTTAAACCAATTCTGAACAAAATAATTTCCCCGAACTAATCAGCGTTTCTACCCGGTAGACAAATCACGGACAATATTATCATAGCCCACGAGCTTATCCATACAATGAAAACTTCCAAAGCGAAAAAAGGCCATTTTGCTCTAAAATTAGATCTTTCCAAAGCCTTCGATAGAGTGGAATGGAATTTTATTCAATCTGCACTTACAACGCTAGGCTTTAGCAATTCCTGGGTTAATCTCATAATGCAATGTATTACTACAACTTCTTTCTCCATCCTTCTAAACGGTTCTCCGGGTCCTAATTTCAAAACTTCTAGAGGTCTAAGACAGGGAGACCCTCTCTCCCCTTACCTCTTCTTAATCTGCATGGAGATTCTCTCTAGGCTTCTAGATAAGGCGGTTTCGGAGAGGAAAATATCTGGTCTAAAGATAAACAAAAATGCCCCCAACATTTCTCACCTATTCTTTGCAGATGATTGCTTCCTATTCACTAAAGCCGACTTAGGAGAAGCAAAAAACCTTCTTGACATATTATCCAGGTTTGGGGAAATTACGGGTCAAATGATGAACCTTCAAAAATCCGGAATTTACTTCAGCAATAAAATTCATCCAAAACATGGGAAAATTATAGCTAAAATCCTCAAAGTTCCGCTGATGAAAAAAAATGATAAATACTTAGGAACGCCACTCTTTTTTGATAAAAAAAAGAAAGGAAAACTTCGAACCCCTTCTACAAAAGTACTATGCTACTCTGCAAGGTTGGAAATCAAAATTACTGTCTCAAGCTGGAAGAACGGTGCTGATAAAATATGTTCTACAAGGTTACCCTACTTACCAGATGCAGATCCTTGATCTTCCTAAGGAAACTCTAGACAAAATGGATAAAATCCAAAGAGATTTTTGGTGGAATAAAGATAAGAACAAAAAAAGAGGAGGTTATTTTAAAGCTTGGGCAAACATTTGCAAACCAATATCACAAGGAGGTCTTGGAATTAAAAACCCACGTCAATACAACATTGCCCTCTTAACGAAGCTGGCTAGCAGACTTATCTCAGAACACGATCAACTCTGGGTTAGATTATTAAAAGCCAAATATTTCCCTAATAACCACCCTTTAGAAGCTTCTAGAACATCAAATTTATCTTGGATTTGGACAAGCATACAAAAAGGGATAAGCCTCATTAAAGGAAATTTTGTTTGGCAAGTCAAAAATGGAGAGTCGGTCAAGATATGGGAAGATAAATGGGTTCCGACTGAAAATAATATTCAAAAACCGATGGTGTCTACGGAACCTATCCCACAAAGGGTAAATGAGCTGATTACACAAGAAGAAAGTTGGGATCAAGATAAATTAGATAATTTATTCACTCCTGATATAAAAGAAAAAATTCTAGCCATTTCTCCAAATAGTCAAGAACAAGATAAGGTTAGATGGCAACACCACTCCTCAGGGATTTTCTCAGCGAAAAATGTCTACAATTTCCTTATTAACCAAGACCAAGAAAACAACAACCCGAGTGAAGTTCCTTGGCAGAAGATTTGGAAAATTAAGGTGATCCCGAGGATCAAATTATTCATTTGGAAATTAGCTCAAAAAGCTCTCCCAACTAATGCAAGACTAGGAGAACACAACAAAGATTTCATTACGGATTGCCCAATGTGTAACGCCCAAACACAAGAAACAGAGCAACACCTACTAAGAACTTGCCCTTTTGCTAGAGCTGTTTGGTTTGGACTATCTTTAGAAGTGGTAAACTCAAGAATTATTACAGACTCAATCGAAATCTGGATTAAAGAGTGGATTACGGGACCATATTTTGGGAACCTCACAGAAAAAATTGCAACAATCGCCCGGTTCATATGGAAGTATAGGTGCTCAGTAGTCTTTGATAAAATCAAACCAAACCCAAATTACCTTATAGAGCAAATAAGAAAATTCATACAACAATATCCTCAAGAAAATATGAAGAAAAGCAAAAAGGTTCAGCAAGGTCCGACATATAAAGAAAAATGGTCAAGCTTAACATCGGACTGGATTCTGTTTATAGATGCGGCTTTTAAAAAGGAATATTCCACAATGGGATATGCTTTCATCCTATATTCAGCGGATGACGAAACTTTTATGCACATTGCAGCGGGATTAGACATGGCTTTTTCAGCGTTCCATGCAGAATCGAAAGCTTTATTAAAAGCTTCTTCTGGCCGAGTAATAACATTTTATCTAGCGTTACTTTAGTTCTGATTGTAAAATGCTAACAAAACCATCAATAAGGTATGTCGATTCAGATTGGAGTGCGAGAAAACACTATAAAGGAGACTCAAACCATTCTCGCAAAAACTCCCTCAAGCTCAAAGTATATTAATGAAGATATATAACTAACTGCGGCGGACAACATAGCTAAGGAAGCTCGAGCAAAGAATATTCGGAATCTCTCAACCAAAATTCAGATAAGGACTTCGCAATCTAGTGTGACGTCCAATATTTTTGAAAAAAAAAGATATTATAAATCTTATGTACTTTATTGCTTGATTAATATATTACTTTTTGCATCAAAAAAAAAAAAGACCTGTGAGTATCTAGGGCAAATACCGACAGTGCTACAGGGACCCCGAATATGTGGCAACCTCACCCCACCAGAGAAAATAGGGGGCCACTTTTAAGGATTGAACCAATATAAGGGACGGTCTAAACAGAGGAGACAATAGAGTTGAGTGACATAGACTTTACCCGTGAATTGAAATGAACGGTGAACATGTGTATTGGTTGGAGCAAAAAAGAAAAAAAATGAAAGCAGGGTTATCCCTTATGTCGACTCAAACAAACAAACAGACAACCAATGTTAAAGGTACTTCGATCTTTGAAGTCGACCAAGTTTACGATACCTTTACATCTAGAACCGTTAATTTTGGCGACAGAATAGGCAGAGTCATGTTCACTATGATCTGTACAAAATCATAATATCTCTTCTCCATGAACAAATCATTCACTCAAAATATAAAGACAACTGAAAACATCTCTCACTAGTCACTCACTCCGTTACCTTGATCAGCTTACTCACTGTCACCAAAGTTGTTCAGATCCTCCAATTACAAGAGGAAGTAGAAAAATGTTGTCTCTTGCACTCTGCAACTCAAACCCACAATTTCATCTCTACTCTTACAACAAGAATGGTCTCTCTAATTCTCAGTTGATTAGATCACAACACCAACAGAAACAAAATCTAAAACTAGGGTTACCCTTTTCTTCTTTTTCTTCTTCTTCATTTTCACTCAATGGCAACCAAAACCCCCTTAAATTTAACACCAATAATAAGAAACAGATAATGAGAAAGAGAAATGGAAAATCACTTGGAGCAGTTTGTTACCAATCAACTGCTTCATTGTTGGCTCCTCCAAACCTTCAATGGGTTTGTGTAATTGCTTCAGCAGTTTTAATGGTTGTAAAAGGAACTGCAATTCCAAAATCAGTTCTTGTTCCTTTGTTTATCTTACAAGCACCTAGAGAGATCTTTAATTGGATCAAGGGTGAATATGGTGTTTGGACAATTTTCTTGGCTCTTGCCTTTAAACTGTTTTATTATATTCCATCACAATTGGAATTACCCCTTTATGCAATGTTGTTTGTGATTGCTTCTCCTTATCAAGTAGCTAATCTAAGAGGAACCGAAGCTGGTTCTCTTATTTCTTTGTGCATTGCAGGGTTCTTGGCGTTTCAACATTTCAGAGGGGTAGGAAATGTAAATAAAGGATTTGAGCAAGGTTCTATTCTTGCTACTGTTGGTATTATCTGTATCACTCTTGCTCCATTGTTGCTTTTGGTTGGATCAAGAGTATGAATGAATCTGTCTATGGTGAAAGATTTTAGGAATAAAACTGAGACTGTGTAATCCATTTTATGTAGTTTTGTTTGTACCTTAAGTAGAATAAAGTTGTGTGACACTAACTAGAAAAAGAAAAAAAAAACAATGTTCAACTTTCTTATTTTGTAATGGTAATCATATGTAAATCTTTAAGATTATCAATTCTGAATCCATTTTAAGATTATTGAAGTTGTGAATTATGATTGTCTTTCTTTAAATGTAAAATCTAGTTAGAGATGCCATGGTATTTTGGGGTGTAAATTTCTATTTGTGATATCATTTTATTGTTCACTGGAGTTATGGATTTCTATAAATGGTACTCCTATGGAAGTTTCTGTTTTCGGAGTGTTTTGGAGTACAGAGGGTTGGGATGGGTGCTAATTGGTTTGAACATTGAGTTTGTGCAAAATCTGAGAGGAATCAGGAAGCTAAATGATTGCCATGATTATGTATGTTGCAGCCTTGTTATTTCTAAATCTAACAGTGTCAGTGGCTCAGTGCACTAGTAATAGCAGCTGATCCATCAACTAATTGTGCCGCTGACCCAATTGTGCCTGCATAATCTGGTTGAGTTCATTGTGAATTTCTAAGGTTCCATAGGTTAATCTGACTGGTACTTCACCCTGATTCCTTTACTGGTAGTTCACCACTAACTATGTTGTGTCTGCTTAATTTGCCTGCTTTTGAGTTCATCCTGATTCCTGCTGCTTGGTATAGTGTTAAAACTCTGACTTCATTACAAGAATTATGAATAGCTTTAGTGATATGATACCGTTCTTAGGTTGGTCCTGCCTGGGGCATTGAACACATTTGATTAAGCCAGGAACCAGTTTCATTAGCATGCCTAAGAACAACAATTAGGTAGACTCTGACACTTGCTTGAATGGTTCTAATTCTGTCAACTTGGCATTCTCGGATTAGTTGACAAACAAAGTTAGCTCCCCACTCCACATCCAATGATTTAATATATGGGACCCGCATTTTGTGAAATTCCTTTTTCATGTCTCTAGAGAAGTCCAAAGGTCTTCTAAAATATGTGGAGTTCTGTTCCGACTTCTGATTAAGCCAACCAACCACATACAAACTTCATCTATTCTTTCTCCTCTTCTTGATCAAATTCCATGAACCAGAACCTATTGATTTCTTTTCATTTCTGTTTTCATTCATATATGTTTCTGAATTCTTGAAACGGAATACAACTATGGAAGTTGATTGGTCTGATCTTCAATCTGATTTACTAGAATCTGTAGCCAGAAAATTAACAATCTATGCTGATTACATCAGAATCCGAGCAGTCTGTAAGAAGTGGCGATCAGTTCTATTACCTAAACCTCATCAGTTACCTTGTCAACTTCCATGGTTAATGCTTTGTTCGGGATCGCGTAGTGAAACCCGTCGTGGTTTCTTCAGTATAACGGAAAACAAAGTTCATCGTTTGAAATTGCCAGAGGCGCAACGAAGGCGATGCTGTGGGTCTTCACAAGGATGGCTTGTGTTGGTAGAACATAGCCCAATTATCCTTCTTTTGAACCCGCTCACAAGAACTCAGTTTCAGCTTCCACCACTGACAACTTTCCCAAATGTATTGGATTTCAACATTCACAAAGTAGGCAAAGAGTATCTTCTCCGAGTTTCATCAGACGGAAGTCAATACACACGGAACTTGAATGAAATGCGAATTTTGTTCATCAAGAAAGTCATTTTATCATCAAGGCCTACTTCTGTTTCCGACAATTACATAGCTCTTGCAATTCTTAATGAAACTTGGGAACTGGCCTTCTGTAAGAAGGGAATTGAATCATGGACAATGATAGATGATGCTCGATCTTACTGTGAAGATGTTATCTATTACAAAAGTCTTTTCTACGCTGTAAACAAGAAAGGATCTCTCGCAATTTGTGATGTTAAGGGTATTTCTCCGCTAGTGACTCTAACGTCACCAGTATTGCCCTTCTCTGTTTCTAACGCTGATGTGCTATATTTGGTTGCTTCATCTGGTGAATTATTGCTAGTTACTAGGTATCTTGACCTTGTACACGATCCTTTGCTCGAATTTGCGTCCTATAAAACAGTTGGTTTCAATGTTTTCCAATTAGATGTTAGTTCAATTCCCAAATGGGTTGAGGTAAAAAGTTTAGGTGATCAAATGTTGTTCTTGGGCACAAATTCTTCATTGTGTTTATTAGCTTCTGAGTTTTCAGGATGCCAAGGGAATTCTATATATTTCACAAATGATTACTCCGAAGCTAACGACGATGGGATACATGGGAACCATGACTCGGGCGTGTTCAATATGGAAGATCGTAGTATTGAAGCATTACCATATTGTACCACTGGCTATGACTGGTCGTTTCTGCCTCCTCCTGTATGGATTACACCTAACCCATGGTAAGATTGGATTCCCATATAAATGTGTTGTTCAAAAATTCAAAAAATAAGGCATTTGGTTTTGTACATACTCACTACTATGTTATGCCAGTAAGCTACCTTGTGCTATTATAAATTTAGTTTGATTTAAAACACAAACTCAGTCTCATTGACTACATTTCTTTCCTTTTCCTTTTTCTTGCGCACGTATCATATTGTTATTATGGATTCACAAAGCATTGCATAATGTTTTTCAATTAGTGAACTAGCCACATGCTGAAATCAATACATCTTTTTGATCATGATTGCTAAAGGCGGGTACCAAGATTAATAGGGGTACCGTTTGAGTGATCTGACGATCATTATTGGTTTTAATTTTTTTTATCTCACATGGAACGACACTCCCTGTTCATCATGATACTTGCCTATAGCAATCATGAACCTTCGGTCAGCCACCGTACTGCGCGTGGTCATCTAATTTACTTCCTACTGTTTTTTTTCTTCCTCTCCAAAGTTTCTTAAGCCATTTCTCTAGAAATTTCAGAATTACTCATCCATCTGCAACTAGTATTGCTTTTAATATTTTTTTTTCCTATCTCCTCTTTATTATTTATATGTGTTGCTAAAAAATAATAGCCATAATCCTTATAGAGGAGATGAGAACATTCGGCTGAACCTGTGTCGCTGATTCTTCCAGTCAGCCTCATCCTAAAGGTCCTTTGCATCCCGAAGAAGAAGAAATGGAATAAGTTGATGATACTCGAGTTACCTAATCATAGAGATTTCTTGTTTCAGTTAGAATATCCCGGTCAAACTCATAAATTTTGGTATGTCAAGCTGTCTTCAAATTTAGTTGATCAAAATTATATTTTAATTTATAGTCTACTAAAGTCAGTCTCAGACTATCTAGCTTTGATTATAAGCTTATAAATATGCGACTTTCTACAAACATAAATCTCAATCATGCCACTTATGCGTCCTAGTTGTGGCTCGAGTCTTCCTCTAAAGACCTAGATTTTCTTGTGAAATTGTATTAGGTTACGACTTTTGAAGTCTTCACTAAGGGATTCGTGAATCCCGGTCAGACTATCTTTTACCTGGTAGTTCTTGATATCCGAAATCTTATCTTGGTCATCGTAATGACAATAATTGTATACAAAAGGGTGGTAATAATGTTAGTTTCGCACAGTGGAGTATTGAGAGTCCTGAGACTTTCCCTCATAAGAGTGGTTGTTCTTGTCCATAGGTGGAGGTTTCATGGTTATTTCTTTGGTAAATATAGGAATGAAATTAGGGATGTTTAGTTATGGGAATATTGATACTTGTTTGAATAAAACTTTTATTTGTTAAGTAAATATTGAAACGACTAGTTGTTAAAAGTTCGACGAGAATAAACCTACTTAGATATCATAAGAGCGAGGTTGCCGGTGTCACTGTAGTACAATGGTAAAGTCATCGGGTAATGATACTAATGACCTGAGATCGAAACTCGATAGCACCAAATTCTTGACCAATCAAAATGAAAAATAAGAGCGTGGTTTTATTCACCAATGCTTTGTTCCCAACCCAGGCGCCTACTTCCTTGACAGACAAAAATACAAATAAACATAGCCTTAAAATTATACTCCCTCCGTTCCATTTTACTTGCTTTTTTAGGGTTTCTTTTGTGTTCCAAATTAGATGATAGTTTTAGTTTTTTTTCCCAATTTTCACTAATCTATCCTTGCTTTGGAATCATACCAGAGAATTAATTCTCATGGTAATCAACCAAAAACAATTACTCTATAATATTTAAATATACCCCATGTAGGATATATACTCAATCTTGTACATCCCAAGTACATTACTATGGGATTGATAAGTTTCCCTATATTCTAGAAACACAAAACTAGGTTATTTAACTCTTTATGTAGGAATTAATATGGGTATTATTGTCAAGATTTTACTCTCTCTGATATTTCTTAATATCCGTGAAAATCCTACAATGTCAAATAAATCGGAACGGAGGGAGTACTTGATAAGGCTTTTGAATGACTTAATTTTCCTTTTAACAACCAATATTTTAACCTTTTTAGGATTCTAGTGATGGTGAATAGGTTCCCTAGTCCCAGTTTTACTCCCTCAAAGGTCGTAAGACAAGGGGTTCACCATCTCTTTTATTTTTTATTTTCTATCTCGAAGCTTAACTTGTCCAGAGTTTTAAAGCCCAATAATGATTTTAAATACATATTCGGTTTTAAGATTGCCAGAGGTTCCCAAATGATCACTTATTCAATATATGTTGATGATCATCATATTTTTAAAAGCTAATTATCTTAACAAATATTTTACATGGTACATATACACCGGAAGTTGCGTTAGTAGATTCTAATGGGATTGTTATAAAAATTTGTCAATTTTGCCTGATGTCTTTCTTCACAGAATATAGAAGACGATTATCATCCTTTCGCTCTTTGAGGCACACAACCTTTCGCCCTTTGAGGTATATTCCCTTCTACAAGACATAAGTTCAAATTTTAATACACAAATATATTACAAACATCCTTCCAATAACAATTCTGAAACCGCCAAACATTTCACATATTTGGATATTAATCGGATTGGCTTTCTTTTTCAACTTCCATTATCAGTTTCTTTAATGATATTTTTATTCAATTTATTAAAAAAAATAAAACATGTTATTAAGAATAAATAATATAAAATTAAGTTATCAATTTTTATTTTACTGATGAACAACAATCTTAAATAATTGAAATTATTATTTCTTCAAAAAAGTGAAAAACGATATTATTCGGATCGGATATCGTCTGATAAAATTTGATATCAATTCAAAATGAAAAAAAAAACAATCTTCACTTATATATCAAGTCAACTTTAGTTATTAAGTCTAATTGATTTTTGTTATCCTCTATATTTTGTGAATTTGATTACCAACGTCTTGACTTGGGATTGTAAATTGCTACTCCGGTGTGTGCACCGGTTTGGGGTTTGCTACAATTGCTATTTATTTTATTGCTCCTGCAACTCTTTTTTTATCCTTTTTTCTTCTATCTTACGATTATCACTTACAAAAAAAAATCTTTAAAAATAGCAAATTGTAATATAAATTGTATATATGTTTAACGATACGTACACGTGTACTAAGTTATAATATAAATTTTACATATGAAGATATTATAATTATTACCTTTATATGAGATAATATCTCTATGTTGATTAATCGACCTACGATTTGCATATAATAATTTACATATGTCAAATTTAAGTTTTCTTTTACGATATGAAGTTATCAAATTAAGTATCATGCATATGCATTATTATTTTTTTTAAGTATTACAAATATATTTTAAAATAATCATGAAAAATCAGATAATGCATTTGTAATATCTCAATACATTTACTTTGTTTATTTAGACTTTCGTACCCAACTTTGTGACCAAAGTTGCGTTTAGGTCCAAGAATATTCAATATTAGAGTTTGTAACACATGCCCGTAATAGACCGCGTTGACAATTATAAAATAAGTTTAAATACACAAATGACCAACTTAATATTAGAATTCGATTTATTTACTAACTCAAGCGTTGTATTATATGTTTAAATTGGGTATGAACGAATTTCAATTTTCAAGTGTTCTGACGTGATGATGATGATGATGATATAATAACGAAAAAAAAGAGAGTAAAATAGTCAAAGAAGATGATGGTGGAGATGGTTTAGTTGAATGAACTACCAAATTGATGTAACCGAAGTCAACATAACCTAAAGAAAAGTTCATCAATTGAAATTGTCAGAGGCGCAACGAAGGCGATGTTATGGGTCTTCACAAGGATGGATTGTTTTACTAGAACATAGCCCAATTACCCTTCTCTTGAACCCGTTCACAATAGCTCAATTTTGGCTTCCACCGTTGACAACTTTCCCAAATGTATTGGATTTCAACATTCATAAGGTAGGAAAAGAGTATATGCTTCGAGTTTCATCGGATGAAAGTCAATACACACGGAACTTAAATGAAATGCGAATTTTGTTCATCAAGAAAGTCATTTTATTCGCAAGGCCTACTTCGGCTTCCGATAACTACATAGTCGTTGTAGTTCTTAATGTAACATGGGAATTGGCCTACTGCAAGAAGGGAATTGAATCATGGACAATGATAGAAGATGCTCGATCTTACTATGAAAACGTTATCTATTATAAAAGCCTATTTTACGCCATAAACAAGAAAGTATCTCTCACAATTTGTGATGTTAATGTCACCAGTATTGTCCTTGTCTGTTTCTAATGATGATGTGCTATATTTGGTTGCTTCATCTGGTGAATTATTACTAGTTACAAGGTATCTTGACCTTGTAAATGATCCTTTGCCCGAATTTGCGCCCTATAAAACAGTTTGTTTCAATGTTACCAATTAGATGTTTCACAATTCCCAAATGGGTTGAGGTAAAAAGTTTAGGTGATCAAATTTTGTTCTTTGGCACAAATTCGTCATTGTTTTTATTAGCTTCTGAGTTTTCAGGATGCCAAGGGAATTCTATATATTTCACAAATGATTATTCTGAAGCTAACGACGATGGGATACATGGAATCCATGACTCGGGAGTGTTCAATATGAAAGATTGTAGTATTGAAGCATTACCATATTGTACTATTGGCTATGACTGGTCGTTTATGCCTCCTCCTATATGGATTACTCCTAACCCATGTGAAGATTGGATTCCTATATAAATGTGTTGTTCCAAAATTCAAAAAGTAAAGCATTTGGTTTTGTACATATTCACTACTATGTTATGCTAGTAACGGTACCTTGTGTTATTAGCAATTATTTTGAATCAAAACACAAACTCAGTCTCATTGATTACATTTCTTCTTCCTCCTCCTTTTTTTTTTTTTTTTTTTTTTTTTTTTTTTTTGTACATATCATATCGTTATTATGGACTCACGCAATAATTATATAATGTTTTCCAATTAGCGAAATATCCACCATGCTGAAATCAACACACCTCTTTTATCTTGATTGCTAAAAGTCGGTACCAGGATTAGTAGGGTACCATTTTAGTGATCCTACGGTCAAAATCGATTTTTTTTTCTCATATTGAACGGTACCTCTGCTACGGGTACCCGCATATGGAAATCATGAATCTTCGATTAGCCCCCACACAACGCCTTTATCTAATTTACTTACTACTTTTTATTCTCGTTTTCAAAGTTTTTTGAGCCTTTCCTCTGGAAATTTCAGAATATTTTCTTTTCTTTTTTGAGATTTTTCTTTTCGACATTGCTCATCCATCTGCAACTAGTATTGCTTTTAGGTTTTTTCTCCTATCTCCATTTCATTACGTATATGTGTTTATAAAAATATTTGGATGTTATAGTCGTAATAAAAAATGTTTGGATGTAGTAGTCGTAATCCTTACGGGGGAGATGGACATACGACTAAAGGTGTGTCACTGATTCTCCCAGTTGGCCTCTTCCTAAAGATCCTTTGTATTCTTAATAAAATAAAATGGAATAAGTTGATGATACTCGAGTTACCTAATCATAGAGATTTCTCGCTTATGTTAGAGCATCTCGGTCAAAATTACAAGTTTTTGCATGTCAAGCTTGTTATACAATTTAGTGATCAAAATTATATCTTGATTTATAGTCTAATAAAGTCAGTTTCGAATTAGGAATAAAGCATGGTAGTTGAGTATTAGAATTCACCAAACGACCTTGAAGATTGAACATTGGGGAACAACGGAAAAATCTACTAGTACTTCATCAACAAATGTATGTGAAGACCGACTATCCTATTTACTCATACTTTCGACCATTGTATCTACAGAGAAGATGTCGTATAACTTCAGTATTATGATGAAAATTACAAATAATAAATTTTGAGTTCGAGATAGTACTTGAGAAATATCGAATTATTATTCAAGCAATGAAATGTCTATAAGAACTTATCGCATAATAGGTTGGGAACAATCTATTGTTCAACTTATTTTAACTGCGTGAAAAGTTCATAAGATGCGTCAAATTATATTCATGTTTGAAACTGATATGATCAGCACACGAACTTTGAGCTTATTGATAATATACTTGATAAACTAAATTTCTTCTTAACTCACATACACAAAAACTGATTTGGCCAGTTCGCAAACTGGTTAGTTTTGAAATCTTCTTGATACTTTAAAATCCTCAAGAACATGAACTGATTTTGAATGTTCACGAACATATAAATATGAAAAGTTCCCGAAAATCCGAGATGAAAATTTAATAATAAATATTTTGGATTGTTCACGAGCTGGTTTATTCTTTGAGAGTTATTGGACTCCATTATCGCTTGATAGTTCGCGGACAACTTAACCATTGTTCTTGGGATAACCACTTGTTGCATAGCGGTTATATCAATAAATATGCGGGGTGCACATTCTTCTTTGTAATTCAAGGAAAACTTACATGATCAATCTATATTGAGAAGTTGATCTCACATAGTGTCAAACTAATTCTTAAACATGGAAAATAATTCACGAGCTCAACTTTGATTATAAGCTATACTTGATCCTCATGATTATTCTTGTGTATTGCGAGTAGTGATAAACGAAAAGTACTTCCAGGATGTTCACAAGCAAGTATTCTTCTTATGACTTTTGTAAAGACATGATAATCGTATCTTAATTATTTCATAAATTTTACCACAGGATGGTCGTGTAGTGAAACCTCGGATTAATGTAGACTTCATGGAAATGGAAGAAAGTCCCTGGGGCGGAGAAGCCATAAGTAAGGATTACAGGATGTTACCAAATAGTGTAAAGTCCTCAGCTGTTTCTTTGGTGAGTTGTCAATGTTTCCTCCATCATGACTTTTTCTTATCCGTGTAATTAGGACCACAAAAAAAATATTTGTTAATTTGTTTCAGAATTTTGCTCCATCGAGCATTGATGGTCTTCAAATTGCTCCTTGGCAAGTAATTCATGAATCCAGTGTCGATGAAGAAGAAATCGATGTAAGTACTTCTTTGCATAACCAATTATGATATTTCTTGAATGAAGTAAAAATTATTGTTGTTGATATATCTAGGAGGATATTATAATGGATAAAGAAGGCGCTGATGATTCTTATTCTTCTTCGGAAGATGGTGATGAAGAGAATTCTCCAGAGTCGTAACCGAATGAAGGTAATAATGCTTCTAATGGTGACGCCGGCAATATCGATCCCTCGAACGGTTTAGAGACCACTCAAGTAAGTGTACATCTTGTATTTTATTCATAGAAGTATAAAATTAATGATTTGTGAATGAATGAATGATAATCCATGTGAATAAATGAGAAGTCTTGCCGAAATACGTCACCAGAAAATTCTGAATTCAGTCTTTTAGTAAAAACACTATAGAATCTTCATCCGACATCAGATTTTCGCGATCTACACCAATTTTCTTATGCCCAGGAAATTTCCAAGATTTTTTTTAATGATATTTTTGAATTTTGAGGATGTTTAGGGGTCGAAATCGATGAAACGATAAACTTCCAGGAAGTTTTCAGAAAATTTTCAACTGGCATGTAGTCGGATGTTTAGGCTGTATCTTTTTTCTCATTCATCCAATTACTGTGAATTTTGGATATGTTGTAAAGAAAATCCATACGAGGAGAATGACATATGACTCAACCTTAGATTCCATACCAATTTCTCCCAGTTCGTCGTCTTATACATGGAAGTGTAAAATCTCCTCAGATGAGCTTGTTGCAAAACATCTTTTTATGGCTTTTACACTATTTGCTCGTGTTTTGAATGCATAATGAAGAACTTTAATGATGTTAGATCACTTACATTCTGAATTTGATGATTTCTTTTGATTTCCATGCTTGGAGTGTTCTAATCCCATGTAATCCTCATATTAGGTGCCAAATGTCGAAGTTGAGGATAATGGAGCCAATAATGATGATTCGAAAAATATGGTGAATCAAAATGATGATATTACCATATCCGCACCTCAGGGTCATGAGAATGTTGCTATTGAAGTTGTTGAAGAGAACGAGGCTCAAGTCGCCATTACCTCAGGGATAGAAGAAACCAGGCCATGAATAGAAGAAACCGTGATAGAAGAAACTGCTCCTGCTCCGGCAATAGAAGAAGTTGGCGGATTTAGTGTTCTTACCGGATATACCGGCATGTATGAATAATTATGGAAGAGGTATGGTCATATCGTCGTTACCAAAGACCCCAAACGTAGTTACTTCTTGAAAATGCAAGTAGGAGCTATCTTGCGTGTTATAGATGATATACGAACCAGAGCTAGAAGTGTTGTTACTCCAGATGTACTCTTTGATTAGGAGTACAATTTGGAGAATACCGAGAAACTTGGCTTCAATGTGAAGTGGCTTCGTCAAAGAATCAACATTATCAATGACACACGTGAGAAGAACATACCCTTTCCCAGTGATGTTGTGGTGGAGAAGGAGGCCAAGATTGCTAGATTGACCGAAGAGCTGGAGTTGGAGAAGGCGGCTTTGCAAGTCTTGAAGAATGCAGAGGAGCAGAAATCTTACTTTACAGGTTTCCTTTAGTTTTTTCTTCCATAATCTCTTGAACTTTTGAATTTCTAAGAGATGTGAGGTTTTATTTTTGGGCCTTGATTTTGATTGATTTTGGATAAGTAGAGGATTGAGGATTTTCTTTTGGATTTGATAGAGATTTTCTTTACGTAAAATGAACTTTGATTAATTACTGAATTCAAATACTGAATGCAAGTATTGCAAACGTTTTGGAGGAATTGAAAATACAGTGAAAGAAAGTCCTAAATGCCAAATCCAGATACTTTGGATGTTCATGCCTCAAACACCTGATACCTCAAACGAATCCAACATCTCAGACGTCAAAGACTTTGAGCCTATTCTCGTGTATTATTTACACGCTCACCTTGCCATCCATGTTGATTAATTTATAGTATCCACCAGCCACAGACTTAGCAATCATGAAAGGTCCTTCCCAGTTGGAGTTCCTTGCAGAATGAAGATTGCGCTTAGTTGCTTTGAAAACTAGATCTCCTTCATGAAAGTTGTTAGGCTTGATCGTTCGTGCTCTGAATATTTTCAGCTGGTTCGACATTCCTTTCACAGTAGGATTTCATGCTTGTGTAGGCATCGAAGCTTTCCAATTTTGTGGCACATGTGGACACTCATGCAAGGTTATGAGAGAATATCCAAGATAATGCTTCGACATCATTTCAGCAATGAATGTCTTAATGAGATGCTCGATTCGGAGAGGCTCCACATTCAACCACTGATGGGCTGTCGTAGGCACAACAAATTAATAAAGATATTTCCCACTAATTAACTGGTAATATAGCGGTAGTAAGAGATCGTTCCCACAGAGAGCTGTGTAATTGATATGTTATTTGATCAGCAAGATAAAGTAAATAACAAAGGGGGACTGGTAGTGAGATAATTATAAACACAACAAGAAGAAAGGGATGATTAAGGAATCCTTCGTCGTTACCAAGCATTAACAGGATTAGAATACTTATCTATTGTTCGTAAGAACCATTCATCACCAACCGTAGAATAGCAGGTGCGCTTAGCTATCCCCAAAACTCCTTGTATCACCGGATAACAGGTACGCTTAGTCACCGGATTCTATTCAACTGAGCCGCCTTGAGGTACGCTTACAAGGTGTAACTCAATCGAACGCTTTAGGGTTTGTGAATTTAGGTTTGATTTCAAAGTGATTAAACTCGAGACGCTCGGTTCACTTCTTGGTGTTGTTTCCACACACGATTGCTTTACAGAATCCCTCTGCAAGGTCTCATGTTTTCTACTTGTGTAGGAGATGCACGACAATTACGGATCGCTCAACTCACTACTAGCAATAGAATGATCAATATACTTGTTTGTACCGTGTATAAAATACACGGGAGGCCCACAAATCAATACAAGGAGGCATGCATGGCAGATTAATGCCAGGAGGCATGCAAGGGCGGTTTCATGCGGATTAATGCCAGAAGGCATGTAAGAGCGGTTTCATGCGGATTAATGCCAAGAGGCATGCAAGGCAGAGTAATGCCATTTAAGTTTATCTCAAAAATTAGGTGTTCAAGGGTATAAATAGGGGCACCTTGGTAGAGAATAGGAAAGAGGCAAAAAATAGAAAAATGCTATTGTAATTCTATTATCAATAAAACACCACTCCCCAAGGGGATTCATCTGTGGACGTAGGCACATCTTGCCGAACCACGTAAAATCTGTGTTTCTTCTATTGTTCTTCAATTCATTTCCTAACCCTAACTACACCTCAAATCGTTGAATCTTGTTTCGTGCCTAAAAGTAATTTTGGGTACAAACATTGGCGCCGACTAAGGGGATACGAGAAAATAGATCGTGTTCTCCCAATAAAAAGTAGCAGATTCGGTTGAATAGCTCCTGGTAAGACGGAAGTTCAAGTAAAACTCATGGTCCGAGCAAAGAAATTGTTACATTGTTACATAGATCTGCTAGTTACATAGACCTGTTAAAAGAAAAGAGGTCTCTTTAAGGGAAGCGTTCTATGTTCGAGCTACGCACACCCCAATTCAGCTCGATTTTAACTTGGAGTAAAATCACATATAAGTTTGTCCCCTTTTATTAAAATACATATTTATCTGCTCATACGTATGATATTCCTTCACAATCGGTTTACTTTTACTTGAGCGATAAGGAGGAGCTAGCCTTTTGATTCATCAGAATTTGACTTGTGCAGTTAATATGTTTGATAACGTTCGAATTAATAACAATTAGTTCCCTATTGATTTTCATTGAAGACAGTTTTTTTTTTTTTTTTACTAGTTGGTTTGGAAAATTCAGAAACAATTTTTTTTTTTTTTTACTTGTTGACAAACTTGCTTTGGGATTTCAAAATTAATGGGCGACCTAATCTTATTCTTGGCGGATCATTGATCCTCTTATTTCCAGAATGAAGGAGTGGTTATCACTTCAACTTTGTTTAATGACGCACTGCATTCAGTAACGCCTGAGGCAAGATCTTATCCCACACTGCGGCTTGACGTCGTCACTCTTGCTACAAAAATAAAGCTATTTCCTCCATCAAGAACTCTTGATCCACCATTTTTGGATGACTTAGAGATTAATTCTTGGTTTTTGATTAATAGTTCGTATTCCAAGTCAAGATATCAGGACATAGACAGGAGTAAGCTTTCACTTCCACACAACTCCATGGAGGATCAGCAGTTCAAAAACACTGGTGATGACCCTGCCATGCATGAAACTGTCCGTTGACATATGATAAAATATGTGAAAGTTGGAGGACCTACAATGCGACAAGTTCGAGGTCCGTAGCCCAATCAAAAGACAAAGCTCCAAATCAAATCAAAAGACAAAGCTCCACTAATGGAAAGAGAGGACAGATAAAGTCACCATTACAAGGGATGCCAATCGCAAGCTTGACAGATTGGGGAATATTGCCCGAAAACTGACCGTAATAAGAAGCCAAATCACAGTTGCCCAAACTGGTCGATGGGAGATGCTGGGGAGCAACAGTTTTAGCGAAAGAAGAAAGTGTATGGTTATTGTCTTATTGACGTCCAAGGAACTCTGCAGGTGGACGTTACTGGGAGGAGCAGAAAAGGCTTACACCATTCTCACTGGGCCAAATTACCTGATTGGAGATTAACTTTGGAGATACCACATCGATAGGTTTCTCAGCAATAGCTGGCTTGGAAACAATCACTTCATCATCATCTTCACCTTCTTGCTTCAAAAAAAAAAAAATCTTCACCTTCTGAATAATCTTGCCCATACGGCTGTGTCACTATTTTCCCCACTTGATCTTCTTACCTCGTACAGTAATATTCAGTCATGCCGGTCAAACTACTACACATGAAATCTTCAGCTGTGGGAATCGATCCTGTGAGCTGCTGAGCGAACTTCATGAACCTGACCAACTGTGCTGTACCTTGTTTGTTCCTGGGGAAAGAATCCGCTGAACACAAGCTCTCTTCTCCTTGCCACCATCACAACCACGATGGGTTTGTGGTGGTCATCATCATTGCTACCACTTACAACAGATGGGGTCAAGTTTTATGAAGAGCAGAGACTAAAGAGCTCGAGCTAAGATTTCTTCTATTTTGGAACGACGGGCAATAGAGCACAGAACTGTGACGTCTTCCTTAAAAGATTCAGAAGGCTAAAGATATTGCAACAGCCACACGGTTGACATCATGGACTTTAGCAAGATCGCATCAATTATGCAAGGTCGCCAAATATTACACAGATTTACTTCATGGGCTAAATGTATTGAGGGCAGACATTGTGTGTAAAAGGTGGAGCTTGGTTTTCCGTGTTTGTCGTAGACAAAAGACGCAAACTTGAGAGAGTATAACAAATAACAAACAAACTCGCGGAGCTCCTATTGCACTGGTACATTTACATCCCCACTGTGAGTTACTTTAATTGCATTGATTATCACATACTGCACCCTACAAAATTTGTTCAGTATACATTTGGATAAACCTTTCTGCCATATTTTTATGTTCTTTGATTTGTTGGAATGTAAAAAGCTAACCAGTGCAGATGAAATTTAGCTCCAATCTTACGTGTATCGCATTTCAGTATTATTTCAAACACAAACTGCTCAAGAACAGTAGCGACGGTTCGAGTCCTAAGCAAGTTCTGGCAGTTGTGTGAAAGCATTTCAACGCGAACTGTGAACAGTAGCGACGGATCGATTCCTACGCAGAGTTCTAGCAGTAGAATTAGTCTTCCCATTTGTATTAAGAGCTGTAGCGACCCTAGCCCTACTCGTTCTCTTACAATTCTGCGCGAATTTTGAATAGCAGGATTGGCCCCCTACGCGAATTCAAGGTAGCAGAAAACTCAAATTTCAGTTCATGCGCGAGCGAGATGCAGCAAGGAGGTGCACCCTTGTGCGAGCATTTAGCAGCATGACACTTGCTGGGGGCGAGTTACGTATCACTCCAAACTATGACGATTGTCACTTGGGGGCGAGATACATAACACCTTGGCGCAAACAACGTTTTCTTTTTGGGGCGAGTTGCACGACACTCCAAACATCATGCTTGGGGGCGAGTTGCGTGGCACCTGAATATAATACAAAATTCACTCACCAGCACATTGTACATTGCTTAGGTCCGATAAACAAGTGGGCAGTCAAAAAAAGATCGAGATGAAGTTCGCTTAAGCTTTTATAGCTATGTTCGTTGAAGTTGTTGTGTTGATTTTTATCCACAACAAGATCGAGATTGAAGTCCGTTCAAGCTTTTATAACTGAGTTCGTGGAAGTTGTTGTGTTGATTTTTTATCCACAACAAGATCAAAGTTTTGTTTAAGCTTTTATATATAGCTAAGTTCGTGGAAGCTGTTGTGTTGACTTTTTGTCCACAACATGATCGAGTTTAAATTTAAAGTTCGTGAAATATGTTGTGTTGACTTTCTGTCCACAGCATGATCGAGTTCAAATCGTTGTATTGCTGTCTGAGATATTTTCCAGCAAAAATAAATTAAAAGTCATCACCGCCAGAGAAACGTCAATGTAACTGGTGGGCATCTTATATCAGCTGGTTTTTGAGGAGCACTGGCGGATTTATGACCGAGATACGGATCACTCACATTTCACCTGCTGTTATAAAGTAAAGTAATTTCAACATCAGAGAATGGAAGTTGTATTCTTACCCATACGGAGTACATCCAAATCTGATCATTTATGAAGTTTCACTTGCAAGATCGTTGATTTTTCGTGGTCTGAGAGACTCATTTGAGAAATGAGTATTTAAATTTCACCCCGAGGCGAGCACCGAAGGTAGATGAGCAAGTAAATTACTAGCATAAACGAGTTTCCGACAACAAATTCCCTCATATATGCTAGTGGGGGCGACTACACTACTACAGACAAACTACTTATTTTTATACATGCCAGAGGGTACCAACACATGCACATTGGTCTGTGTATAGAGGTTTTTCGTCATCAGCTTTGTTATCTCATTCCTCCACAGAATTATGGTTTTTCACGACAACTGGGGCAAGTTATTGAGAAGAAAAATAAGACATTCAAGGAATAATGATATGCCGCTTAACTTAATCAGCATGTACAAGGAATGAGATGTCATTTGAAGGAAACAACTTAGCAAATAAGCATTTGGATATCCACTAATTAAGCTAATGAAGGTTCCCAGTCAAGTATCTGTTTACTGGAACCTCTCACTGGGCTTTGTTAAGGTGTCAGGATAAAGCATTAAACTTGTGCTTTTGATATATTAGCCAAAGTAATCGAGCTAGCCTCTTTAAATAAGTCGAGTGAGATCGAAAATCAGGGGTAGGTCGTCTAATGCCAGTGTCAGATTGCGGGATTGAAAGGGACGTACATAATTCAACACTTTCATTCTCCGGACAGGGGTTAGTCGAGCCACTACCTATCATTCCGCAGTCAGAAAGTATATTAAAATCGGGCAAAGATTCAAAGGACGGGATAAATTCGTATCGCGAGTAGTTTCTCGGTGACCTGAAGCATACATAAGAAGTGCAAGAATGTTAAAGTAGAGAGAATAATAAAACAAGCTGATGATAATCGGCTTATGGATAATAGTACATGCTGATGAATGCTCACCCAAGAAAATGCACTTCACTTATTTATCTCAGTAATCTAATATAGGACTTATGAAGTAAGAGCTAGAGGGAGTAAGTGTACCTGGTGACAGAATATCATTACAGGCAGGCAGCAGATAAATTGTCATCGCTAGGCGAGCTATCATAAATAAACGGTATTGGAAAAGTCATTTCCTCTATTGCTTCTCTTCCTAAAGGAATCTGAGCTGCATTTAAGTTGAGAAAAGGGCTAGGAGGACAACCGGACGAAATATCTTCAGAACTTTCAGGTTCCACACCATGATCCTCATCACTACAACAGGAATTTATGCTTTCTCTATATTCAGTGAAGCCGGGAAAAATCCACCACTTGATGCACATAAATTCCTTCTACTAATTTATAATCCTTATTAAGCAAGCATTGACTGCGACGAGCAACTTCGCATCTCTTCTCTAACATAGCATCAGGGGTTTGAGTAACATTTCTGTTCGGGACTTCTGCATATTTGTTCGCGTGGTGTAGACGACAATCTTGGTGAGTTTTTCAAAGTCTCCTGAGCCTCCTTTGCAACATTTGTTCCGGGGATTGAAGCTGAGGCTTCATTTCTGCCTACCGTAGGACATCAACGTTTCCTAGGAATCCTAGTGAAGTTGGAAGACGATGAAAACACAAGTTGACAAGGAAATGAAAATTACCTATCAAGATCTACTCTGTACTACGAGATTCTTCAGCTTATAACACGACAGGTGTTTGATTAATCAAGAGCGGAAACAGATCTGCCATGATAAAAAAGAAAATATGATATAGGAAAAGACAAGCTTATTCCTGGGAGATATTTTTATAAATGAAGAAAAAGGAACGGTAGGAAATGGGCAGGCCCATTAAGTTCTATATACACCAGATGGAGTAGGTGCGACACCAGAAGCCCAAAATCTCCACCAAGCTGATGATCAGTGAAACAATGGTTTATACACTAATTTACTTCACCCGCTAAATGCTAGTGGGGGCGAAAATTAGGTGCGTACTATGGAGCTTGTTTTCATATCTCTGAAGGGGAGCTGCGTAATATTTCAACGGCTATGGATGTTTGGGGAGTCGCAAGGCACTTCAGCAATCAAGTGGAATCCAATTATCTTAATCCCACAATAAATTATGGGTTAAGAGGGGGCGTGGCGCCGACTAAGCTTTGAAAAATACAAAGATTTTCTCTTGTACAGCCAGATACATCTAACCTCACGTACAGCTCCAGATCCAGCAAATCAAATCCGTCAGATGCAGAAGATCCAAACCGTACGATTTGTCCAGATTTATGGTCCACTTAGGTCCACTTAACCGGTTTGGTTGATTTGATCTGGTTCAATTTTGGTCCAACCAGGGTCGGACCGTTCGGGTCCAACCAGTCAACACATCAGCATATTGTCTAGTCAGCTAGACACGTCATCAATCTTTGCCATGTCAGCAACGACCACGTCAGCTACAGCTGACATGTCACCATCTTCCACGTCATCGAAGGTTGACACGTCAGCAATCATACTAATTTGTTTTGTCTGGTATTGTTATGTTAGCATTGAACGTTGTGCCACGTCAGCAACGATGTCCCAGTCAGTAGCGCCACGTCAGTCTTTCTGATCTAGTCAGCACTGCCACGGATGCAACAACACGCGCGCTTCGTCCAAATCTTTTTCGAGTGATAACTACTTCATTTTAAGTCCGAATTGAGTGATTTTTGGCTCGTTAAAATCGTCTTTCAATTCCCAATAGCATAAAAGCAAAAATTTCTGTGTTCGAGAAACTTTTATATGCACTTGGGGCAGCAACGTGATCGAGTTCGAGATGAGGATTGCATAGACCCTTCAATATTTAGCCTTGCATCACTTCACAAGCACCAAAAGCCTCACCTTGCACGTGAGCACATAAGTCTTTCTTTTATCGCAAGCATAAAATCTCGTCTTGCACGCGAGTATGAAAGACTTGCATCTTGGCAAGCATAAAGTCTCGTCTGAACCACGAGTCCAATGCCCGATATTGGTCCAAAGACTCGTACTCAACACAAGCAACAACCAGCCTGCCCGAGCAGCAAGCGCTAGCCTTGTTACGTTGCGAGCAAAAAGCCTTGCCCCAGCCGCAAGCACACACTACATTCTAATGAAGACTCGACTAGCTATCGAGCATCACAAGTCCACCATGTGACAAAAAGTCTCGCCTAGCACGTGAGCAACTTTTATTGCAGGTTACAACAGTTGGGGGCATCTTTGTAATGTCTATACTCACGCTTGGGGGCGACTGGCGAGTTACGTCATCGACAATCGACGCGAAGGAAAAACAAAATTCTTAACCCCCAACAAGTTGGAGGTTAAGAGGGGGCGATGTTTGTACCGTGTATAAAATACACGGGAGGCCCGCAAATCAATACAAGGAGGCATGCGGGGCAGATTAATGCCAGGAGGCATGCAAGGGCGGTTTCATGCGGATTAATGCCAGAAGGCATGTAAGAGCGGTTTCATGCGGATTAATGCCAGGAGGCATGCAAGGCAGAGTAATGCCATTTAAGTTTATCTCAAAAATTAGGTGTTCAAGGGTATAAATAGGGGCACCTTGGTAGAGAATAGGAGAGAGGCAAAAAATAGAAAAATGCTATTGTAATTCTATTATCAATAAAACACCACTCCCCAAGGGGATTCATCTGTGGACGTAGGCACATCTTGCCGAACCACGTAAAATCTGTGTTTCTTCTATTGTTCTTCAATTCATTTCCTAACCCTAACTACACCTCAAATCATTGAATCTTGTTTCGTGCCTAAAAGTAATTTTGGGTACAAACAATACTAATCTGGTTGCGCACCGAAACCAATCTAAGAATCAATCATAAACCCTAGATATAGTGAAGACAAACGATGATCATAAGAACTCTCAATAGATTTGTATTGTTAATAAATCTTCGCGCTTAGAACATTGAATTCATCCTTAATTAACAAAGGATTTAGCTACTCATGATTACACAATTACTCGGTTTCCCCTTAAAGGGGTAAACCCTAAAATATTAATGAAGAACAAAATTATAATATGAGATTCTCCATATTCCTGTGAAAAGCCTAATACCTATTTGTATAGGTTTACATTGCTTGGCCTTCAAGTATTTAGTTCGGTTCAAGAACCCTACCCAAAAATATGAAATAACGACCCCAAACGTGACATTAGGTCTTCCAAGGCATGCATACAAGTTTTCCTACTTGCTAAGTACGTGTACCAGTATGCGTACTTTAAATTCCGGCAGAAATTTTCGGAACTAAGGTATGCGTACACGTACGCGTACCTTACTGTCTTCGGTATTCGATAAAAGCTTGTTTTGGCCACAACTTCTTCATCCGAACTCGGAATGACCTCATTATTTTTGCATTATTTTCCTCTTTCAATTATCTTAAAGATGGTGATGAGAAATCCTTAATTTGAATGAGTTAAGATCGGTCTTTGGACCTTCTCTTGGACTTGGGCACTTGGATACTTGGAATACTTCTCTTCCTAGCTCTTTTCAGCACTTTGTAGCTCCTTTTTGGATGATTCACCTATTAGAGGAAAATAAGAGAAAACAATAGTAATGATACGAATACATGCAAGAATAATAGCTAAAATAAGTATGGAATGGATACTAAAATCATATGAATTATGCACCTATCAAATTCCCCCACACTTAGCTTTTGCTAGTCCTCGAGCAAACTAAATAAAACTAATCCTAAATACAACAACTCCATGTCGTCAAGAAAACG
Source organism: Papaver armeniacum (assembly GCA_023531295.1). Lineage (NCBI taxonomy): Eukaryota > Viridiplantae > Streptophyta > Magnoliopsida > Ranunculales > Papaveraceae > Papaver > Papaver armeniacum. The sequence continues at coordinate 44,449 of JAJJWW010015900.1, forward strand.
GTTACACTTAGCATGTATAACAAGCCTTTAAACCCCTAGGTATCCCTAGTGGACGAGTTATAGTCTCGTAAGGGTTTACAAGAGGTATAACCACAAAACCTACTCCAATTTCTCGCCTTGAAAGAACCACCAATGATAGACACAAAGTAGAAAGCCAAAAATTAGCTTGCATATGTCCTTTAGCTACAAACATCCCACATACATTCCAATCATCACACACAAGCAATTACTTGCGTATGTGTTTATGAGTAAAAATCGTTTCCGCCGATTTTGGTAAATTCGGTAGGTGAGTGAGAAACTGGTTTAAACCCTAAACAAATGTGCTGCACGTGAGCACTTTCTAGATTCGAGAGATCAATGCAGTACAAGTCCGGCCTAAACCAAGAAATGGCCGTTCCGGACTTGCTTCGGTCACAAAGTGGAGGAGAAGGGTTGATTTGGGGAGGGAAGCAAAGAAAGGTGTTGAGACAGAATAGTTCCGGGGGAGAGTAGTGTCTCGACTTGTATCAGAAAGTGAAATCTTAGGAAGCTTGCAAGAGATGAAAGCTTTTTGGAGAGCTTGCAAAGTTGCCTTTTCTGAGAGTGTTGTATTTTTCTCCTGACCGAGACTTGTTGTTTGGTGGAAATAGGTAAGACCTATTTATACAAGTCGAGATTGAAACATACCATGGCCTCATGAAGGAAGAGAGTAAAGGGTGAAATAATGGGAGGAGGTGGTAACCGCAAGGTGTTTATGGGTAAAAACGTTTTCACCATTATTTCCTCATTTATTTGACCGCTTTATTCCTATTCACGCTTTCTTAATGTGAGCGCAGTGTACGCTGCAAGCTGTGACCGCCAAACCAAGACCCTGGAAAGCATCCCCCAGTTTGTGTTGATGTCTCGAGTGTTGGTTGCACCTTGAGTGCAAGTGGCGCTGCTAGGGGCGCGTGTGGCATGTGCCAATGGCATGTGCGGAATGCCTTTGTTGCGGGTTGCACCTCGAGCGCAAGTGGCAATGCCAGAGCTGCTAGTGGCGTGTGTGGCATGTGCCAATGGCATATGTGGAATGCCTTGGTGGTAGGTTGTACGTTGAGTGTAAGTGGCAATGCATAGAGCTGCTAGTGGCGTGTGTGGCATGTGACAATGGCGCGTACGGCCAAGTTGGCCTAGGTTGCATGGCTTGCAAGTTGAGCTACCAGCGTGCGTGTTTGGCATGTGCCAATGGCATGCGTGGCCAATTCGGATCATGGCCTGGTAAGAAAAGCTACCAGCGAGCGTGTTGGCATGTGCCAATGGCATGCTCGGCCATTAGGGCCACGGCCTGGTAAGAAAAGCTACCAGCGGGCGTGTTGGCATGTGCCAATGGCACGCTCGGCCATTAGGGCCATGCCATGGTGAGAAAAGCTACCAGCGAGCGTGTTGGCATGTGCCAATGGCATGCTCGGCCATTAGGGCCATGCCCTGGTGAAAAAAGCTACCAGCGAGCGTGTTGGCATGTGCCAATGGCATGCTCGGCCATTAGGGCCACAGCCTGGTGAGAAAAGCTACCAGCGAGCGTGTTGGCATGTGCCAATGGCATGCTCGGCCATTAGGGCCACGCCTTGGTGAGAAAAGCTACCAGCGAGCGTGTTGGCATGTGCCAATGGCATGCTCGGCCATTAGGGCCACGCCATGGTGAGAAAAGCTACCAGCGAGCGTGTTGGCATGTGCCAATGGCATGCGTGGCCAATTTGGCCTAGGTTGCACGGTTTGCAAGCCTAGGTGCGGGCGCTACTTTGGCATGGCGCGGCTAGGGCCAAGGTAAGGGTGTTTGGCTTGGCGTGGCGTGACCAGCGTAGCTAGGGCCAAGGCAGAGTGCGTTTGGCATGGCGTGGCTAGCTTGGGCTAGGTGTGGCTGGCATGATTTGTCATTGGCACGGAGGTGCGGCTAGCATGGTTGGCATGCTTTGGCGCGTTTGGTGTGACTAGCATAGCTAGGGCCAAGGTAGAGTGCGTTTGGAATGGCGCGGCTATCTTGGGCTAGGTGTGGCTGGCATGATTTGCCATTGGCACGGAGGTGCGGATAGCATGGTTGGCATGCTTTGGCGCGTTTGGTGTGGTGTGGCATGATTTGCCATTGGTAGAGGTGGCTAGCTTGGGCTAGGTGTGGCTGGCATGATTTTCCATTGGCACGGAGGTGCGGCTAGCATGGTTGGCATGCTTTGGCGCATTTGGTGTGACTAGCATAGCTAGGGCCAGGGCAGAGTGCGTTTGGCATGGCGCGGCTAGCTTTGGCTAGGTGTGGCTGACATGATTTGCCATTGGCACGGAGGTGCGGCTAGCATGGTTGGCATGCTTTGGCGCGTTTGGTGTGACTAGCATAGCTAGGGCCAAGGCAGAGTGCGTTTGGCATGGCGCGGCTAGCTTGGGCTAGGGAGTGGTGGCATGATTTGCCATTGGCACGGAGGGGAATTAGGGTTTTGTTCGTTGTAACCCTAATTTGAAAAGATACCCCCTATTAATTACTGAATACATGCATTAAACGTTCTAATAAATGTGTCACCGGTAACATTAGGTTATTTGGGTGTTTATACGATTTTACCCTTTGTTTAAAAACCACCATCAACATTAAGTCCCCTGCTTAGCTCGGAACAGGAGCTTTGTTGCGAGGTAAGCATAAGATGGTGACAAACTATCAACAACAAATCGTAAAGAGAATTGAGGAGGCTTGTCTGACCTTTTTATAAATAGGATTTGGGATCCTTGCCTCTCGGCGATTTTGCACAAATCGGGAGGTCTGGCACAATTGGGAAGTCAGCGTCGTGAGAGACAGGAAGCTGGGCGGCATTGAGAAGTTGTCGCGAGTTGGGAAACTGAGCGTGCTATCTGGCGGGACCGGCGTAAAGTGGGAAGATGATCGTGCTAGATGGCGGGACCGGCGCAAGGTGGGGAAGCTGAGCATGCTAGCTGGCGTGACTTGGGCGGTTGTTGGGAAGTTTGGGGAGACTGGCGCGAGCTTGATGGGACCGGTGTAAACAAGGAGGGAGTAGGTGTTTCTACAGATAGCAAAGTTTCCTTATTTTGCCTTCCTTCACGCGCGGCTTCAATCAGGGCATCATCCATGCCAAAAATCTGCAAGCGTTATGTCCCTCATTACTTCCTTTCCTTCTTTAAGGTTCCGTATTCATAGCCAACGTAATTGCATCATCTCCCTCGTTTGAGAAAGGGTTCTTCTTGTTGAGTTTCTCTTTTTGTCATGTCGCACAGAGACGAATCATCTTCTTACCAGCCACATTCTCCAGGTGAAGGCGCGAGGTCTGACTCTTGCAGGAGCATCCCAACAAAGGTTATTCGGGTTAATAAAATCATACCGGTATGTTTTCTTCTTCTTCGGTGGACTGACGTACGCTTCACCGCTTGTTTGATGAATGGAAAATTTCCCTTTAGTGCAGAGATATCCCGTTGGAGCATGCGTTACTGTTATCGACGAGGATGACCTAGTCGTTCCCCTCCCTTCAAATCCAACCTCGTTGACTGCTGCAGACTTGGAGAACGCTGATTTAGGGCTCTCTTGTTATGAATACCCCTATGCAGGTTTGTCATTTGGGACTCGTATGAGGTCTCTCTCCTCCAAGTATCGTAATGTTGGCGGTTTCCTGGTGCGGAAAGAATTCGTGGTCCTTTATACGAGGATATGGAAGACATACGGACATATCGCTACCAGGAGCGTAGTGAAGTGCTGTTCGTCCGCCTTGGTTTCCGTAGTGAACTGTCTTTTGCCAATGATTGCTGAGATGAAGAATATGTCCGTCCGTCTTTGCTGCAGAGTCGCCCATTCAAATGTGGGAGAACATGGTGTCCACTGTGAATCCTTGGAGTTTAATATTATTCTGGTTGCGGCATCGTCTCAATATTGTGAAGGTTGACAGAGTGGTATTCTTCTTTGGTGTGATTCCCGCCACAAAAGCCATCTTTGGAAGAGGAGAAAGCTTTGGCCACGGAGTCTCGGAGGATTGAAGAGTTAACTCGAGACTTGAAGAGTAGGACTGAAAGATATCATGGTCGGTTGAAGATGATATTTTGTAGGGATTATAATTTACTAGATGGGCTTTTCGATTTGTATCACGAGATTTGAAGGCTCTCTCTTTTTTTTTTTTTTTTTGAAGAAATAAAGAAATTCCATTAATCTGTTGGATTGTGTTGAAATTCGATAATTGGCAAGAAAGAAAGTAAAAGCAGAGAGGGTGTCTGGACGTTCACATTTTTGATGTAGCATGTTGCAGGGAAGTGATTAGGCGTAGTATGCCTTAAGCCACTTTCCGTTGATGACTGTCTCTAGCTTTCCCCCATCTTCTTTAATAATCTTGTAGTAACCGCTGTCATACGCTTTAGTGATTATGTATGACCCTTCCCATTTGGGAGAAAACTTCGGTGCCGATGCATCTTGCTGGATGTGTTTGGCGATTTTTAGCACCAGATCTCCTTCCTTGAAAACCCTGGACTTTACATGGCTGTTGTACGCCCTGGAAATCCTGTTTCTGTATGCTTGTGCATGTTCCTCTGCCCGGGATCTTCTGGAGTCCATAGTATCTAGTTCCGCGATTCTGGCATTGAGTGATTCGGCTTCATTCCACCGAGGTCCACTCGGCTGCGGCGATTCCGCGAGACGGGATCTTGATTTTCTTTGGGAGGATCGCGTCTGTACCGTAGACGAGGGAGTAGGGAGACATGCCGGTGGAGCTTCTAGGAGATGTTCTGTACGCCCAGAGAGCCATCGGCAATTGCTCGTGCCAAGTCCTGGGAATGTCGTGTACTGTTCGGCTCTCAAGTAGTTCCCGTACTTGATTGTTAGCAAAAGGCGTTCCGTTGTCGGTGATGACGTGTTTAGGTACGCCAAAACGGCAGATGATGTGTTCCTTGACGAATGCCGCGATCGTGGCTCCAGTGGTTCCTTTCAGCGGGACAGCTTCAACCCACTTGGTAAAGTACTCGGTCGCGGTTATTATGTATTCATGCTGTTTTGAGGATGGCGGGTTGATCTTCCCAATGATATCGAGTCCCTAGCTATAAAAGGGCCACGGGCTACTTATCGAGTGCAAGGATATTTGAGGCGCGTGGATGAGGTTTCCGTGAATCTGGCATTCTCGGCATTTCTGAACGAAAGTAGCTGCGTCGTCTTCCATGGTCGGCCAGTAGTACCTCTCGTGTATCTGCAGGAACAGTTTTTGTTTCCCTTGGTGTTCGCCTTCGTGCATTTCTCTTAACATAACTGGGATTTCTGTACCGCCCAAACACCGCAGTAGACTTCCTCCGAAACTCTTGAGATATAAAACCCCATCATGGAACACGAATCTTTTGGACTTTTTTTTTAGCTTGGACGCATCCTCTTTGTCAGTAGGAAGAATGCCGTCATGAAGGAAACCGATGTACGGCTCCCGCCAGTCCCCAGTGTGACTGATGTTGAGGACTTCTGTCTGACATGGGGGCGCCGGCAATTGGGACACGCCCCTCCGGAGTAATCGGGATTGGGCTTCCATCTCCGGCCAATAGTATCCAAGTCGTTGTAAACGACGATAGAGGGTTACTACTGATGTTATTCCACAGACTTCGGTATGAACATGTTCAAGTTGTTGTGGTGCTTCCTCTTTTCCGAGATACCTTGACAGAGAGCTGTCTGGATTTCGATGATACAGAACATGTTGAAGCATAAAGAAATTCCGCAAATTCTTGAGGTCGACCTCCCCTTGGAAAAGTGAGTTGTTGAGTTCTTGAATGATAGGAGTTCTCCAGTCATCGTCTTCGGCTTTCTCAGGTTGTGAAAGCCATGTTGAAGCTATGGTTCGCCGTTTCCGTCGGGTTTCCTCGGATCCTTCGAATCGTAGCCTTGATGCTAGTGTAGCTAGGCGATCAAGATGCTTGTTATTTGCTACGGCCGACATGTGTGATGGTTGCTTCGGCGAAATAATTTAGTAGTTTTTGTGCTTCAGCCCTGTATGGTGCCAGCGTCAGTTCTTTCAATGCGTAAATCCCGTTTACCTAGTTGATGAGTAATTTGGAATCTCCTCTTATCTCCAAATGCGTGGCCCTGGCTCGTTTAGCTAGTGATAGTCCAATGAGGAAGGCTTCGTATTCAGCTGAGTTATTGGTGCATGGAAAGTCTAGCTTGAAAGAGTGCGAGAAGACTTCTCCAAAGGGAGATACTAGTACCACACCCGCTCCTCCGGTATTAGTCTTTGGGGGTGGAAGAGCGTCGAAGAACAAAGCAGCCATGCTTCTTTTTCGACTAAGAAGATATCCGGAAGGTCTCCCGGGAGATCTTCTCGTAACTCCGCGGTGTTTTCTCCGGGAATGCCGCTAACAGTCTGCAACAGCCTGTCCTTTTATGGCCCTCTGGGAAACGCACGTTATGTCGAACTCGACGATTACAGGAGCCATTTAGCCGGCCTCCCTATCGGGCGGGTTTCGAGAGAAGGAACTTTACTGTGGTCTCGATTTGGATATTAACACCACCTTGTTGGAGAGGAGGTAGTGCCTGAACTTCTGGATGGAATAAATTAACGCTAAACACGCCTTTTCTGCTTTGGGGTATCTGAGTTCAGCGTCTCTCAACATTCGACTGAAGTAATATATGGGATATTCAATTCATTTGTAGTCTTCTTGAGCGAGGAGGGCTCCAATGGCGGTATCGCTAAAGGCTGTGTAAAGACATAGTGGCTTCCCTTGCATAGGAGGCTTCATGACGGTCATGGAGGACAGCGTTTGCTGGATCTTCTGGTACGCTTTTTGCTGAGACGTAGTCCATGTGAAATTCGCTACTTTTTTTCAAAGAGAGGGGTAACGCAGTAATGAGCTGTGCCAGCCCCGGTATGAAGCGACGAATGTAGTTTACCTTGCCCATGAAACTCTGGAGATCTTTTGCGGTTCGTGGTGGTGGCATCGTGAGGATAGCTTGCATCTTGACTGGGTCAACTTTTATCCCTGCGGCCGTTACTTGGAATCCTAAGAACTTCCCCGAAGAGACACCAAAGGCGCATTTCAAAGGATTCATCTTCAACTTGTATTCGCGACATCTTTCGAACACTTGTCGTAGCGTTTCCGGATGATCCGCTCGAGTCTTCGATTTAACTACCACATCATCTACGTAATCTTCGACTTGCTTGTACATCATATTGTGGAAGATGGTAGTCATGGCGCGTTGGTAAGTAGCGCCAGCGTTCTTCAGACCGAAAGGCATTACGGTGTAATAGAAGTTTCCGAGAGGGGTTCGGAAAGCAGTCTTACTCGCGTCGTGCTCATACATCTTTATCTGGTTGTAGCCGCTATATCCATCCATGAAAGAGAACATACCATGTACACTGGTAGCGTCTATCAGCATGTCGATGTTAGGGAGCGGGAAATCGTCTTTAGGGCAGCACTTGTTCAGATCTCTGAAATCGACACAACATCTGATCTGACCATTCTTCTTTTTAACGGGAACGATATTGGCCAACCAGGTGGGATGGTGAATAGGTTTGACAAAACCAGCGGCTAGTAATTTCTGGACCTCCGCCTTGATTTGTTCTTCTACGTCGTGTCTGAATTGTCTTGGAGGCTGTTTGACTGGTTTGGATCCGGGTATCACGTGCAGATGGTGGGTGACTAGTTTTTCATCCAAGCCAGGCATTTCTTCGTAAGTCCATGCGAAAACGTTCTGGTATTCTTTGAGTAGGTCGACTAGCTTTGAGCGTTCTGCAGAATATAGAATCGAACTGATCAGAACGGGTCGTGGGAATTCCTCATTCCCTATATTGACATTTTCGAGTTCGTCGGTGGTTAAGTCGGTCCCGTCTTGCAACTTCTGAGGGGCGTCTGGAACTTCCTCATGGTTATTGTGAAAACATTCTTTCGGGCGGAGAGACCGTGTCATGGTCTCCCCTGCTAATTGCTAACAACGGTGGTAATGTGTGAGTTTTCCCTTTTTGCTTCGTCCTGCGGTAAGGGTGCACTCTCGCTTGGTGCGAGCACGGGTTACGCCCGGTGGCGGGAGACTGGCGGGTCTTCCTTCTGAGGAGACGGTGGGAGGGCGGTCTCCTCTGTGGAGTATCTCCAGTTTGTCGCTATCTCCGAGTGATGTCCATTTTGGTTGCAGAAAACTGTGAATCTTGGTCGTCACGCCTTTTGAACCCTCCTTCGGCCCATGTGCTTCTACGCAGTAGACTGGTGCATAGGGGGACAGTGACGCAGGGATGCGGACAACTTCTCCGTTCAGTACTGTTTTCAGGCATTGGTGGTATGTTGAAGGAACGATCTTGAGATTGTGCAGCCACGGCCTTCCCAGTATCATGTGGTAGTCTGGTTCTTTTTCAATCACTTCAAACTTCACGCTTGATTGAATCGGCCCTACTGCCAGCTCCAAGTTGATGTAGCCGTACGTGCTAGTTTGGTTTCCTTCGAAATCCGTCATCGTAGTGGGTTGTCGTACGATCTCGTTAGGTCGCACCCTGGCAGCTTTAAGTGTCTTGAGAGTGATGACATTGGAAGATGCACCCGTGTCAATGAGCGCTCTTTGAAACTCTATGTTCCTGACGAGAGCCGTAACATGCAAGGCCCAGTTGTGACCGTCCTCTACCATCATGTCGTCATCGGTGAAAACAATATTGTTGGTGGATCTTTCGGGGATCCTTGGAGTCCCCGTGGGTGCAGGAACTAGTGATGTGTTCAGTGCTATTCGGTTAATAGCGAGAGAATGTTTTTACTCATTTGGTCTTTGGAGAGGTGTAGCAATTCACATAAGTTTTCTACCAACATGGTCGCCTCGGTCCCGGCTTCCGAGTCGGTGACGAAACCATTGATTTGAGAATGCTCATTTGGGATGTCGGTCCCCGCTCTTGATCTCTCCGGGGAACATGAACCACTTAGATCCGATGTTAGGGCTGATGAGGAAGTCGAGTATGATGTTAATTGCATCCTTCATTAGATCCATGTTTTTGGCATGGATCTCCGAGCTCGCATCAGTCAACCAGTCTTGGGACCTCTTCATTGGTCATATTGCTTCCGAAATTGACGAGTTATCATGACCTTGAGCGGGATCAATGTTTGTGGAGATGGCACGATATCCGACGACCATGCTTGCGCGAAATTTGAGGACGGAAACTGGAATTTGATATTGTAACCGAAAGATCAATCCTCCCGCTGTGGTCGCCAATTGTTTATGAGTAAAAATTGTTTCCGCCGATTTTGGTAAATTTGGTAGGTGAGTGAGAAACTAGTTTAAACCCTAAACAAATGTGCTGCACGTGAGAACTTTCTAGATTCGAGAGATCAATCTGTACAAGTCCGGCCTAAACCAAGAAATGGCCGTTCCAGACTTGCTTCGATCACAAAGTGGAGGAGAAGGGTTGATTTGGGGAGGAAGCAAAGAAAGGTGTTGAGACCAGAATAATGCTGGGAGAGTAGTGTCTCGACTTGTATCGAAAGTGAAAGCTTAGGAAGCTTGCAAGAGATGAAATCTTTTGGAGAGCTTGCAAAGTTGCCTTTTTCGAGAGTGTTGTATTTTTCCCGACCGAGACTTGTTGTCTGGTGGAAATAGGTATGACCTATTTATACAAGTCGAGATTGAAACATACCCTGGCCTCATGAAGGAAGAGAGTAAAGGGTGAAATAATGGGAGGAGGTGGTAACCGCAAGGTGTTTATGGGTGAAAACGTTTTCACCATTATTTCCTCATTTATTTGACCGCTTTATTCCTATTCACGCTTTCTTAATGTGAGCGTAGTGTATGCTGCAAGCTGTGACCACCAAACCAAGACCCTGGAAAGCATCCCCGGTTTGTGTTGATGTCTCGAGTGTTGGTTGCACCTTGAGTGCAAGTGGCGCCGCTAGGGGCGCGTGTGTCATGTGCCAATGGCATGTGCGGAATGCCTTTGTTGCGGGTTGCACCTCGGCGCAAGTGGCAATGCCGAGAGCTGCTAGTGGCGTGTGTGGCATGTGCCAATGGCATATGTGGAATGCCTTGGTGGTAGGTTGTACGTTGAGTGTAAGTGACAATGCATAGAGTTGCTAGTGGCGTGTGTGGCATGTGACAATGGCGCGTACGGCCAAGTTGGCCTAGGTTGCACGGCTTGCAAGTTGAGCTACCAGCGTGCGTGTTTGGCATGTGCCAATGGCATGCGTGGCCAATTCGGATCATGGCCTGGTAAGAAAAGCTACCAGCGAGCGTGTTGGCATGTGCCAATGGCATGCTCGGCCATTAGGGCCACGACCTGGTAAGAAAATCTACCAGCGAGCGTGTTGGCATGTGCCAATGGCACGCTCAGCCATTAGGGCCATGCCCTGGTGAGAAAAGCTACCAGCGAGCGTGTTGGCATGTGCCAATGGCATGCTCGGCCATTAGGGCCACGCCCTGGTGAGAAAAGCTACCGGCGAGCGTGTTGGCATGTGCCAATGGCATGCTCGGCCATTAGGGCCACGACACGGTGAGAAAAGCTACCAATGAGCGTGTTGGCATGTGCCAATGGCATGCTCGGCCATTAGGGCCACGGCCTGGTGAGAAAAGCTACCAGCGAGCGTGTTGGCATGTGCCAATGGCATGCTCGGCCATTAGGGCCACGCCTTGGTGAGAAAAGCTACCATCGAGCGTGTTGGCATGTGCCAATGGCATGCTCGGCCATTAGGGCCACGCCCGGTGAGAAAAGCTACCGGTGAGCGTGTTGGCATGTGCCAATGGCATGCTCGGCCATTAGGGCCACGCCCGGTGAGAAAAGCTACAAATGAGCGTGTTGGCATGTGCCAATGGCATGCGTGGCCAATTTGGCCTAGGTTGCTCGGTTTGCAAGCCTAGGTGCGGGCGCTACTTTGTCATGACGCGGCTAGGGCCAAGGTAAGGGTGTTTGGCTTGGCGTGGCGTGACCAGCGTAGCTAGGGCCAAGGCAGAGTGCGTTTTGCATGGCGTGGCTAGCTTGGGCTAGGTGTGGCTGGCATGATTTGTCATTGGCACGGAGGTGCGGCTAGCATGGTTGGCATGCTTTGGCGCGTTTGGTGTGACTAGCATAGCTAGGGCCAAGGCAAAGTGCGTTTGGCATGGCGCGGCTAGCTTGGGCTAGGTGTGGCTGGCATGATTTGCCATTGGCGTAGAGGTGCGGCTAGCTTGGGCTAGGTGTGGCTGACATGATTTTCCATTGGCACGGAGGTGCGGCTAGCATGGTTGGCATGCTTTGGCGCATTTGGTGTGACTAGCATAGCTAGGAACAGGGCAGAGTGCGTTTGGCATGGCGCGACTAGCTTGGGCTAGGTGTGGCTGGCATGATTTGCCATTGGCACGGAGGTGCGGCTAGCATGGTTGGCATGCTTTGGCGCGTTTGGTGTGACTAGCATAGCTAGGGCCAAGGCAGAGTGCGTTTGGCATGGCGCGGCTAGCTTGGGCTAGGTGTGGCTGGCATGATTTGCCATTGGCACGGAGGGGAATTAGGGTTTTGTTCGTTGTAACCCTAATTTGAAAAAATACCCCCTATTAATTACTGAATACATGCATTAAACGTTCTAATAAATGTGTCACTGGTAACATTAGGTTATTTGGGTGTTTATACGATTTTACCCTTTGTTTAAAAACCACCATCAACAGTATGACATTCAACCTGATTGCAAAAATCTACTAAGATAGTCATCGTACTTGTTGCAACGTTTGTCACAACACTCGCATACTGAAATCACATGGATAGATAAGAGAGTGGAAATAGAAAAGTGAAGTGTGCAAATGTTGACTTAAGTGAAAGATGTTACCCACAATACTTGTATGAATGTCGTCAACGGATTCTTATTTATAGCACAATAGTTGAGAGAAGCACCCATTTAACTCGACCACATGATTAGATATTCTAAGCGCATGTTCCTTTTCAGCTAGTATGTGATAGTTGCCTTGGATCCTGCGTTCCACGCTTGTTTAGGTGACGGAGACAGGGACAACGTTTCACACATACTGCTATCCAAGTGTCAAGAACCTCATCAATAGTCTTTTTGACTTGTTATATAATGATGATATGGTTTTTTATTTTCATCAACTATGATTAGTCCGAAATTCTGGACCTATCATTTATTAGTGTCGATAAATGAAGAGGAGCCTTATATATATGTTTTTTTTTTCTTCCGGCTCACTCTTTATGAGTGTAAGACAATTGTCTTATGGGGCTTTTATATACTCAACCAATGATTACCTTGCTACAACATCCATGGTAGTATCAGGATCCCACCAAATCACTTTAGAAAAACATATAACTGCAAAAATAAAAAGAAAGTGATTCCGTAATGATTAATTGCGAGGATAAATATTTCAAACGACTATCATAGCTTAGTTTCGCATTCAATTATGAACATATATATAAGGATTGTAGAATGAAAAAGTGGAACTCAATCTATAGTTGTAAGAACTGTTTCAACCTAAAAAGGTTTAGAGTGTCATCCTAAATAGCTCATAATTAACTCCAAAAGATGAAGTCTCAAGAATGCAAGAAATCAAAGAGTATTATTTTTTATTTTATTTTTATGTGTATATGCAAGCCAAACATGCTTAACTACTCCCCCACACTTAAACTCAACATTGTCCTCAATGTTTAAAACCGAAAATTCTGATTTCTGACATAACAGCCCTAAAAAACTCAAAAACTGTACAAATGGGTAGGGAACTAGGAATAACATCCTAAATGAAAGTTGTTCGCCTACGTCTTTTCTATGAGGTTTCAAAATTTCACAGTGTTTCGATAAACGATATAACTTTTATGGCCTTCGTACTGACAGACGTGCAATCTGAAGAAGTTCTGGAAAAATACCAAAACTCAAATTTCCAGGCCAATCGTTCCAACTTAACAGACTCCGAATTTAGATTTTCTTTTTGGAAAAGAAAGGTGAGTCTGTCCTCTTTAAAAGTTGGGGTCAACCACTCAAATCGGACTCCGAATGAAGTCTCGAGAGTTGTTTTCGTGACAACTGTGCAGTAAGAATTTTCTGACGAGAATTCGTCAAAACTTTCATTATAGATATAGGACTTTGTAAAATCTAAGATGGGAATGCAATATATGATATGAAAAACTAAGAAAATTAAAAAAAAAAAGGGATAGAGATACAAAACCGATGTGTTGCCTCCCATGTAGCGCTTGGTTTAACGTCGTCAGCCCGACGTTATTTTATTGTCCGTACACCAATAATCTGAAAATTTGGTAATCCTTCCAAATAAAAATATGCAATTCAAATAACAGCTTCACAAAAACATTAGCACAAAAAATAAATATTGAAGCTATCACTTTATTGAAGTTTCCCCCACACTTAGTCCTTTCTACACTCGGAAGTCGGTAGAGAACATAGAATTCGGGAACTTCAAAAGGTTCCCCAACTTGGTGAACCTGCACAATACTCGAATCAAACACATCAAGTGGTGGATACTTAGAAGCAAAATAATCCGTTAAAATTTTAGAAGCACACAACTCCAATCCTATGTGAGGTATTTTCCTAAAAGTTGGTTTAACAACTCTTTTAGAAGCTACTTCGATTAGAGGAAAAGGATCAATAGATATAGAATTATGCAAAGGATTAGACAAACCTTGTACATGATCCTCATCTTTCTTAATTAACAGTGAATTATTTACCTCAAGTATCTCGTGGTCCTCTATTGAACTATTATTAACTTGCTCATTTGGGTCTTCCATGACTTTAATCAATTTGGTTTCATTCTCAATCTCCATGTCTTCAACACTCTCGTCATCCGAATCAAATTCCGCTCTCAGAAACTCTTCTTCAGTATAGATTTTGGGGTATTCTGTATGAGTATCCGTCGAGGGAATAATCGGGTCTACTTCTTGCAAATCAATCGGCCTAAAAACATTGTAATATGGATGTTCATTGTAACGTTGATATGCATTTGAGTATGTCACACCGTTCATAACAATGGTTCGTTCATACCAAGGCTCCTCCTTTTGAATAGGAGAATGATCATTATAAAGATCCGGAGCTTGAATAACTTCATCATTGTTACAAAGGCTTTCCAAAGGTTGCTCATCCTTCTCCATTTCCTCCTTAATTTGATTCATGTCCCTTCTTAAGTTTTTCATGCCCTCTTGAAGTTCTTGGAGCTGCTCATATCGTTTATGTTCAATTTTATGGAGCGCTTGTTGATGTTGCGCCATCGCTTGGATTAATTGGTCAAGACGTTCATCATAACCAACACCTTCACTCACCATACTATTTCCAGACCAAGTCTCCCCTTTTTGAATAGGTGAATGATCATAAAAACGATCAGGAGTTTGGTTAGATATATTGAAGTGAAATTCGGTTGATGTGTTATTCTCCACGCTTAGTTGTTCATTAAAGGGTTCCGGCGTGTACAATTTGGCCTTGAACTGAAGAGTCAACCAATCAAGCTTCTGTTCACTTTCATAAGATAAACGATTAGAAGAACAACTATCCTACCATCCTTGTGATTTGTAGGATCAGAATATCGCGACATCAATACTTCGCGAGATCAATAAACGACAGCATTGCGAAAGTGTCGCAAATGAGTAATATAAATGACGCAATGAATGACGACAGCTAAAACACGAGAAAGATGTGAAGACCTAGCGAGATTTAGGAGAGTGGCGAGATTTTGTATTTGTACACTTGCGATATTTCGCAAGTCATTCCCGAAAATAAAGGACTGACTTAGTTTGTCATCCAATGTGTAATACCCTACATAAGGAGTTGAGCAGGACTGTTGAAGAGAGATCTTTTTCCGAGTGTTAGGCAAGTCATTAGGAGACAGAAAGTTGGTAGTGATTGTAATTTCTTTAGCTCTTTTCCATTTTATCTTGTAAACATTCAAGGAATTAATCAATAAAAATCATTATTGTTCATCTTCAAATGTCTTAGTTGTGTGGATTCTTGTGAGGGGTGTAGTGTAGGATTTCCTGCAACTACATATTGGCGCTAGAAACAGGGAGATTGAAGATAAGAGATTGGATATTGTCACTAAAATTGTTCAAATCAAGAGTATGATGGATAAATTGGAGAAAACTAGAATCAAAGAGAGTGATGGAGAATTGGAATGTAGTATGATTACAAAAACAATAATTAATGAATTTCATGAAAGTATCAGAGGGAGAATACACAAAAGAGATTTTGAAGGAAAGAAAATTATAACAGCAGAGAAGGCGTCACCCTTGAAAGAATGGGAAAAACAGAGGATTATATTCACAACAACGGAGATATCAGGAGAGAATTTAAATCACACATCTCCACTAGTGATTACGATAAGTCCAAGCAAAGAAGAAGGAAAATTAACAAAAACAGTGGAAGAATGGGCAATAAATAGAACTTTGATGGATACAGGGAGTTCAGTGAATATAATGTTTTATCATGCTTATAAAAAATTAGGGTACAAAGTTGAAGAAATGACTTCCGCAACATATCATATCTATGGTTTCGGCAAATCAATAACAAAACCTAAAGGGGAAATAAAAATACGAATTTTGTTGGGATAAATTGAAACACATGTGACGTTATGTGTAGTGGATATGGAATCACCATATAACATGCTGTTGGGAAGACCATGGATACATGCAATAAAAGCTGTAGCATCGACATTTCATCAATGTGTCAAATTTCCTATACCGAGTGGAATTGGCGAAATTAGAGGAGATACTGATAAAGGAAGGATATATCATCAAATCGAAGTAAAACATTATGAAGAACAGGTGAAGAGGTGAAAAGATCGCAAGAAGATGGCAAAAGCAGCGAAAAAGGAAGAAGAATTTAGAACTTACATGATAAGAGCAGAAGAAGGAAAAGGAATATATGGTGAAGAAAATGAACTTGCGAAGGAAGTAAAAGGACCAACGCCCATGGGAGAACCGAAGGCTAGCTACACTGCGGCGGAACCAACAAAGGAAGTGAATATTGGAACTAAAGAAGAACCCAAGATGTTAAAAATTGGGACTAAAATGGAGGCAGATGAGGAAAGAGAGACTATTGATTTGTTGCGAGATTATAAAGACATCTTCGCGTGGGATATGGATGAGATGCCTGGAATAGATCCATCTGTAGCATGCCATAAATTAGAGATTGATAAAAATGCAAGACCATTCAAGCAGATAATTATAAAAATTGCAACAACATATCATCCTCAAATAGAAGAAGAGTCACAGAAGATGCTTGACGCTGGAATTATTAGACAAGCAAAATATCCCGAGTGGATAACAAATATGGTCGTAGTCCCAAAGAAGAAAAAAGGGATAAGAATTTGCATAGATTTTACCGATCTAAACAAAGCTTGTCCAAAAGATAGTTTTCCTTTGCCAGATATTCCGCAAATGGTTGAGTCGATAGCAGAAATGAAAGGATATCCTCTCTTGATGGATACAAGGGATACAATCAAATTCCTCTCATTGAAGAAGACCAAGAGCATCTTGCCTTTTTCGCTCCAAGAGGATTATCTTGTTACACAAAAATGCCATTTGGCCTGCGAAATCTTTGGAGCAACATACCAAAGGATGGTAGAAAAAGTGTTCGAAAAATGGATACATAAAACGCTAGAGGTATACGTGGATGACATGTTAATAAAAAGTAAAGAAGCAAACGATCATGTACGGGATTTGAAGGAAATTTTTGAACAAATGAGGCATTTCAACATCAAAGTAAATCCGGAAAAATGTACCTTTGGGGTGGCATCTGGAAAATTTTTAGGATACATTGTGTCAAAAGAAGGAATACAAGTCGATCCAGAGAAAGTACAAGCAATTCGCGATATGCCGACACCAAAGAACAATGAAAGATGTGCAAAAGTTAAATGGACTATTAGCTTCGCTAGGAAGATTCATCTCGCGATCATCTGATAAGTGCAAGCATTTTTTCAACATACTTAAAAAGGGAGCGAAATTTAGATGGACGGATGAATGTGAAAAGGCGTTACAAGGAATAAAAGAACATCTAATGGATATATCAATCTTACAAAAATCAGAACCAAGGGAAGAATTACTAATTTACCTTGCGACAACCTCGCATGCACTAAGCGCAGTATTACTGCGAATGGACGCAGGAGTGGAAAAGGCAATCTATTACATCAGCAAGACATTCAATGCAGCGGAGAAAAATTATTCAAAAATTGAAAAACTAATTTTGGCATTAGTTTATGCAACATTTAAACTTCGCATTTACTTCGAAGCACATATGGTTAAGGTAATGACAAAAGTACCAATTGAGTCAGTAATGAAAAATTCAAAAAGGTCAGGAAGGGTTGAAAGATGGAATGCTCAAGTAAGTCATTGCAAACTCAAATATGAAATACTATCCTCACCCAAATCACAAGTTGTTGCATACTTTTTAGAAGAATTTCCATTGGAAGAAGATGAAGCAGTGGAAGAAATGATGGATATAGAAGAAGAACATGGAAATCCAAGGGATTTATTAACTGAGCCAAACAGATGGGAAATATTGGTCTATGGATCATCAAATGGAGAAGGTAACAGAATTGGGATCATTGTAATTTCGCCAGAAGGCAATAAAATGGCTTTTTCTTTCAGATTGGAATTTGCATCTACCAACAATGAAACAAAGTATGAAGCTATAATACATGCTTTGCGATTTGCAATAGAAATGAAGTTGGAGAATGTAAGAGTTACCAGTGATTCCCAGTTAGCTATTCGCCGGATAAAAGAAGAATATACTACAAATGAACCATCCTTGAAAAAATACAAAAAGCTTGTTGAAGAATTGTCGGCGAAGATACCAAAAATAAAATGGAGACACATATCAAGAAAAGACAATAGACTCGCGGATGCTTTTGCTTTTATATCAAGTATGATGACAGATCCAACTGCGAGATGCATAAAAATACAGACACTTCTATCACCGTCAATCAACAAAGAGGAAGAGGAAGAAGCAGACGTAATGCTCATAGAAGATGGAACACAAAGATCCTATTGCGAAGATTGGAGAACAGAACTTCATGCTTATCTAATGAAAGGAGAAACGACAAGAAATAGATTAGAGATGCACAAATTAAAAAGCCGTGCAACAAATTATGAATTAAGAGACGGGGTATTGTACCGAAGATCCTTTAATGGACCCTCGCTTAGATGTTTAACACGAAAGGAAGGAGAAGCAGTGTTAAAAATGTTACACAGTGGGGATGCTGGCAATCACAGTGGCGGAAGATCTTTAGCACATAAGGCGAAAATGCAAGGCTACTATTGGCCATATATGTATGAAGATGCGAAACAAATATCAAGACGTTGCGAAGACTGTCAAAGGCATGGAAAGAAAATACATGCACCAGGAGCACCATTAACCTCTTCAACAAGTGTATGGCCTTTTGGAAAGTGGGGGTTAGATATTGTAGGACCATTTTTACCAGTGCAGGCGGAGGAGATATCGATTGTCGCTCTGATTATTTCACGAAGTGGGCGAAGTAAAAAGCAAAGTACAACACATTCGCGATAAAGATATTTT
Source organism: Papaver armeniacum (assembly GCA_023531295.1). NCBI lineage: Eukaryota > Viridiplantae > Streptophyta > Magnoliopsida > Ranunculales > Papaveraceae > Papaver > Papaver armeniacum. Next base: position 62,857 of record JAJJWW010015900.1, read on the forward strand.
TACCTTCATATTCGAAAACATAATATGCAGATTTGGAATTCCACAGTTCAGTATCGACAATGGGAAACAGTTTGAGGGACAAAATATAGAATTCTTTGCTTAATGCATTTCAAATAAAATGTGGGAAATCAACTCCTTTATACCCATGAGCCAATGGACAGCGGAAGCAACAAATAAAACAATCGCAGAGATATCTTGAAGAAGAAGTTAGAAGGACATAATAAGGCATGGTGTGAACAAGTGCATAATGCGGTATGGGCTTACAATACAACAAGGCGAGAAGCTACGGGAATGTCACCATTTTGTCTAACATATGGAGTTGAAGCTGTACTTCCGACAGAAGTTATTATTCCAACAACAAAGAGAGAAGCTTGGGAGAAAAATCTTAGTGCGGGTAACATTTTGGTTAAATTAGATGAATTAGAGGAAAAGAGAGAAAGAGCACTACATCATATGGAGAATTACCAGCGAAGATTAGCCAGAGAATATAACAAACGTGTCAAGACACGCGAATTTTAACCAGGTGATATGGTATTGAGAGAAACACCAATTTATCAACGAAAAAGTGGTGGCAAGTTGGCGAAAAAGTGGGATGGACCTTATATCATCAAGGAGATAGTTGGAACAGGGGCATATAGATTAATGGATCCTGAGGGCAAAGATGTGGGCCAAAGATTGGATAGACCGTGGAACAGATTATATCTCAAGAAATATTACCCATAGAAGATGGAAGGGAAAGAATAGGTTGCGAAATATTGAATGGATGAAATGAAATGAATTATATGAAAAGTTCTTGCGACAGATTGATTGCGAAATTGCATAAAATAAAGAAAGAATGTGCGAATATCTCGCAAATAAAATGACAAGAGATAATCAAAAATAAATGATTTATACGAATGGGACGAACCTTTATGGCGTACACCCTAGTTCGCAAATGATATTTCGTAAGAGGCAAATGTAAGACCTAAAGTGCATCATATAAGGGGGTATCTCTTGACATGGCTCAGGGAAAAGGTTACACCGCCCCGGAACCCGAGTCATGAAAATTTGGGGTCAATAAAGCCCATGGGGGAGATACCTTGGATTTCCAACTATATATATAAGGTTATACCCTGGTTGGACGACCGAGGGTCTCTTCCAAGGAGTCAGTGTATGACCAAGGCACCGAGGTACACGGTTGAGCCAAGAGTGACTGAGGCATTTGAAGTGTCTCGGCCATTCTTGGCAAGTCTTGGCACATGCTACACTCGGCCCGAAGAAAACTCCACTTAGGGTGCAGTCTCGTAACCATAAGCCCTATAGGTATAAGGGATAAGAGGATGCGAAAACAACTGGTTGTTGTTAAGACCGGATGGGAGGAGCTAGTCTTGTATGGCCGATATACACCTCCTTGAAGGGGCAACCAGGGAGATGATAAGGGCGGCACCCTCCATTAGGGAGCTGATAAGTGTCTTAAGACGCAAATGTCATGAGGCTTTATTTTCGCAAGAAAATTTAGGCTTGTCATATTTGTGCGATGATCCAACGAAGAGGCAATACTAATAAACGACGGCGTCGCGAGGGAGCGAGGTTAAGACGAGATCAATGGGTCTTTACATGAAAGTGTAAAGACGTCCTGCGATTTCGTCATCCACTATGCAAGACGTTGAAAGGAAATATCATGGGGCTTTAAGTTCGCAAGAATTTTTAGGCATTTCATGGAATCAATTAATAAATATTCTTTGTCGCAACGAAAACATCCTGCAGAGGCAACAATACTAAAGAAATGATAAGACAAGATCAATGGGTCATTACATGAAAATGTAAAGAAGAATACACAAACGCGATTTTGTCGCAAGATGGCATCACCTTTGAAGGATTGGGAAAAGCAAGAATGTCATGGGACTTTATGTTAAGGAAGAATATTTAGGCCTGTCACATTGACTTCAAAAGATGGGTGGCAAAATATGACCTTTAACTAGGAAGGCAAAATAAGACCACACAATAGCAATGATAAGGCAAGATCAATGGGTCATTACATGAAAATGTAAAGACGTCCCGAGGAAGATCAAGAGCGATCTTGTCGCTTCCTAAGAGATACCTTGATTCCCAACTATATATATAAGGTTATAGGTTGGGCGACCGAGGTCTCTTCTAAGGAGTCGGTGTATGCTCAAGGCGCGAGGTACACGGTTGAGCAGAGTGCCGGGATGGATGAACCTACAAGCCATTCTTGGCAAGTCTTGGCATATGTTGCACTCGCCCAAAGAAAACTCCACTTAGGGTGCAGCCTTGTAACCATAAACCCTATAGGTATAAGGGATAAGAGGCTCGAAAAACAACAGTTGTTGTTAAGACCGATGGGGAGGAGCTAGTCTTGTATGGCCGATGTTTCGCCTCCCTGAAGGGGCAACCTGGGAGATGATAAGGGCGACGCTCTCCATTAGGGGAGTGTCAAACAGACGCAAATGTCATGAGGCTATGTTTTCGCAGTAGAATTTAGGCTTGTCATATTTGTGCAATTATCCTGCAGAGGCAATAATACTAACGCGAAGGTAAGGCGATATCAATGGGTCTTTACACGAAAGTGTACGGACGTCCCTCGATTTCGTCGCAAGACGAGCAATGTCATGGGCTTTATGTTCGCAAGGATATCTAGGCCTGTCATATTGTCGCAACTAAAACATCCTGCAGAGGCAAAAATACTTGGAAAATGATAAGGCAAGATCAAGGGGTCTTTACATGCAAGTGTAAAGACGTCCCCGCGATTTTGTCGCGATAAAAGGTGGCAGCGAGGAGGACCTCTAATTAGGGAGGTCTAACTTGGAAGACCACACAAAAATGATAAGGCAAGGTCAATGGGCCATTGCATGAAAATGTAAAGGCGGCGCGATCTTGTCGCAACAAGAAGAGATAAAATAAAGACTACCGAAATGATAAGGCGAGAAAAGGATTTCTCCATTCATGGAGATGTCGCGACCTCGTCGCAATATAAATTCAACATCGTGAAGAATACATTTCAAAACGATGATGATCGAGTAAAGATCATTTCGTAAAATTGAAGGCGAATAAAAGATTATAGTCATAGTTAAGAAGAAGAAAATAAGAGAATTATTCAACAAGGGTTTAATCTTTCAAAACAAAATGACATCGCAGAAAAAGTTATAAAGCAGTTAATTCTCTACATCAATTTTATCATCTTCTCCAATAATTTTCTCGCCTTCACCTTCACCGGTCAATGGATGTTCATCGAAATATTTTCAAAGCACCTTCATTCTCGCCACCGTGGTGGATTTTCATCAATGAGCTTTTTCAGTCAAGATCTTTGTTGACAACCGATTAGCGATATCTTCGCCGCTTTCATAGTCATAATCACTATCGGGAGAATCGGGGACTTCATCATCACTTACTTCAAAGGATCGACATGAATAAGATCAAGAGACTGACAAAATATCATTCACAAGGACTTCCGCTTTAAGATGGAATTGACGAAGCGGTGCCTTTTGACGATTTTTACTATCAATATCCTTACAATCAGACATATAATCAAACCTTCGCTCGCTCTGCGGTCGCAGAACAAGCAAGAGACGCGCAGCAGCCCGTTTTCCTGCGAATTTTCGAATAATCGACTTGAGGGTGGAGATAGTGGAGCGGCTTTTTCGTAGTCTGCGTAACAAATACACAAAATTAAAGAAAATTTTTATCGAATATTATCGGCACTCTCAGGATAATAAAGCATTCATGGAATAAATAAAAGAATTAAGATAGTCAAATAATTTGACTACCTTCCTTTTGAAAAGTAAGATGCTGAATTAAAGCCGTGAAGTTATTCCCCAAACAGTCCAAGCATCATCAAATGAATCTCCTAAGCCTTTCAATCGTGATCGCAAGTTCTTTTCATTGGAAACAAGTATGGAATTTTGATCATAAGAGTAGAGTTGGATTTTTCTAATTTGACACATCGTTCTTGGAATTGCTTCGCTTTTACACTCAAAGTTATTCTACCTTGAATAAGTTTATCTTTCTCGGTGGTAATTTCTTCAAGTTGGTCTTTCAAAGTATGATTAGCTTGTTCTTGTTCTTCACATAATTTTTGACAAGTGAATAGTTCGCCACCTTATTCAACAAAGAACGTTTCTCTTGCGAAAGAGTTCGATTCTCATCCCGATAAAGTTTGCAACTCCAAATCGATTTAGTCAAAGCATAAGAGAGGCGAGATAAATCATTACTTAACAAGTCTTGCTTTTGCGATAAATCAAAATTCTCTTTCGACAAGTTATTTATTTGAGCATATAAGTATGAAGATTATCTAAGAGATTATATTGCTCCATCCAAGCATCTCTCTCAACTCGAACTTCTTCAACAATGGACTCGGGCTCGATATATCTCCATTATTCGCTTCGGTTTAATGCTTGGAGGGCGAACAAGAATTTGAATTTAAAAAAAAAAAAAAAAAAAAAAAAAAAAGAAGGGGGGAGTTGCGAGAGTATACCTTTTAACTCCTCATTTTTCTCGAAAAGATTGTCACGATCTAGCGAGATGTTGCGATTTTCAAGGTGGAGACTATTGCACTTCGCGGTCATAACTTGGAGATCATCCTTCAACTTATTAATCTCTTGAACCAAAGATGCTTGCGAGACCTTAATAAAATCTGAGACGTTGGATTTGGACTTGAGTCTTTTTGGCATCATTTAAAAGAACCTTAAAGGCCACATCTATCCCCTCCAAATTTTCTGCCGTTAGAGGAATTTGCTCAATCAAAGAAGACGAGTGATCCTTTGTCAAAGGAGCCTCAGGAGAAGAAGAGGTTTCAGGAAGAGAAGTGATTGGAGAAATAGAAGGGGCATTGATAATAGGAGGAGGTGTAAGATTGTTTGTAGTAGGGCTATTATGAGGAACTTGGTCTATGAGGAGTTGAGGTATAGGAATGTTGCGCGGGTAATGTTACCACAGAAGGAGTACAGAACTATCTTGCGAAGATTTCGCGACAGGAGACGAAGGTTTGAAAGAAGGAAATGGGACGTCGGGAGTAATCTTGGGTTGGCGATGCCTTTTGAGTTTTGGAATAACAAATTAAATAAGAAACAGAGGCAACAATATATTGTTAATAAAAAACAAATGTTTCTTAAATACCTTGTCACTCACAGCTTTCTTTTTGTAGCCATAGATTTTGCTCGCGAAAAGGGCTTTGGTTGCGTAAGGGATTCTTGTTGCGAAGTAGAGATTTCGGCGAGCCCAAAGAAAGAAGAGGGTCCTTCACGGTAAATTTGAATCAATCATACCGGTGTGATTTCAACAAGAAAAGCTAATCAATCACAAAATCAATCGATATGGCAAGATTAACAAACCGGAATACTAAAGAAATGATGATGAAACTCATGAGGCAAGAACCGACACTTCATATACATATTACAAAGAAGCTCCGAACTTCGCCAAAAGAATAGAGGCAAGCATACTTTTCAAGAAAAGTATTCTTTCGCGTTCCTTCGCCAATTAAAATCAAGACAATGAATTTTTTTTAAAATCGCTCTTCAAGCAATATTCAAGGAAAAAAGAGGCAAGATGTAGGACCATAATATCGCAATGTACAAGGTTCGCGGGATTTAGAGCCAGAGAGTTAAGATCGACGCGATGAATAACGACCAACAAAACAAATGGAAGACATGAAACCTGAGCAAGGCTAATAAGTGTCGAGAATAAATATTTGTGCAAACATCGCGAGACATTCTGGAAAATAAAGGATAGCTTAGGTCATCCACTATGTATTACCCTATATAAAGGGCTAAATGAGTCTCGTTGAAAGGAGAGATCTTTTTGAATGGTGAAGCAAGTCATTAGGAGAGAGAAAGTTCAAAGAGGCTTTAATTTCTAAGTGTAATTCTATTGTATTGTGTAAACATTTCATGGAATCAATTAATAAATATTCTTGATCACACATCTTTCAATGGATTAGTCAAGCAAAACTGAGTAAGGGGTGTAGTGTGGGATTTCCTGCTACTACATGCAGAGGCAACAATACTAAAGAAATGATAAGACAAGATCAATGGGTCATTACATGAAAATGTAAAGACGTCCTGCGATTTTGTCGCAAGACGGCAATGTCATGGGACTTTATGTTCGTAAGAATATTTAGGCCTGTCACATTGATAAAAATGAGGGGTGGCAAAATAAGACCTTTAACTAGGAAGGCAAAATAAGACCACACAATAGCAATGATAAGGCAAGATCAATGGGTCATTACATGAAAAATCTTGTCGCAATGATGAATTTCAACATAAATGAAGATAATGGAAAACAAAATAGCAATTATTAAATATCAAAAATTATACTCGTTGAAAGAAAGAGTAATAATAAGCAGATGAACACATCTAAAAGATGATTGAAGTACGTAAAGAAGTAACAAAGACAAGAAGAAAAATTACAAGAGAAAGTCAATTCTCAAATATCAGTTTTTTCACCAGAAGGAGATACTGGGTTTTCTTCAGCAACTTTATCCATATTTTCGCCAGTTATTATATTTCCACCAGATCCTCCTTCACCCAAATCATCATTGACAGTTTTACTAGGAGGGATTGTCTCTTCATTTGCGAACTCTTCACCACTATTGTAGTCATAATCGCTGTCAGGAGGGTTAGGAACTTCATCATCGCTTACTTCCAGAGGTTCGACGGATACAGGATCAAGAGATTTAGATAGTAAAACATCATTCACAAGAACTTCGGCTTTAAGATGAAATTGACGAAGGAGTGCTTTTTGATAATTTCTACTCTCTATATCTTTACAGTCAGACATATAATCGAATCTTCTTTCTGCACGATCGCGAGAGCGAGCAAGGGAAGCAACGAGTATTCCATTTTCTTTGCGAATTTTTGAATAGTCAGATTTTAGAGTGGCAATAGAGGAATGAAGATTTTTTTCAGAATCTGCAAAAGAAAAGAACATAGAAAATCATTCAGATTTTTGGAATTCGCAAGGAAAATATCACAAAATAATAGATAAATGGATTAAGGTAGTCAAATAATATGAATACCTTCCTTTTGCGAGGTAAGATATTGGATTAAAGCTGAACAACTATTCTCCAAGTGATCCATGGCATTGTCAAAATTATCTCCAATTAAACCTTTCAGTCGAGATCGCAAGCTTTTTTCGTTAGAAACAAGTAAGGCATTTTCTTTCGCAAGAGAAGAATTGGACTCTTCTAACTTGGAACATTGATCCTTGAATTGGTTTGCCTTTACACTTAAGATTATTCTACCCTGGATAAGTTTATCCTTCTCGTGATAACTTCTTGAGTTGATTTCTCGTGAACAAAGAGAACGTTCTTGTTCTTTACATATTTTTTGACAAACATCAGACTGTTGCGAGTAAATCGCCACCTTGTTTAATAGAGTTCGCTTCTCTTGAGAAACAATTCCATTCTCATCTGATAAAGTTTCCAACTCCAAATTAGCTTTAGTCAAAGAGTAAGAGAGGCGAGATAATTCATTACTTAATGAGTCTTGTTTCGGAGCTAAGTCAGCATTTTCTTTAGAAAGATTATCTATTTGATCAACAGAATATGTATGAAGATTATCTAATTGGTTATATTGCTCCATCCAAGCATCTCTATCCATTCGAGCTTCTTCAACAGTTGATTCCAACTGATATATCTCCATTTTTCGCTTCTGGTTTAAAGCTTAAAGAGCGAACAAGGGCTTGAGGATCAAAAAAAAAAAAAGATTGTACCTTTCAATTCTTCGTTCTTTTTGCGAAGATTATCACGATTCAGCGAAACATTTTGAAGTTTTTGATTCTCAAGTTGGAGAATATTACACTTTGCAGTCATAGCTTGGAGATCATTCTTCAAAGTATTAACTTCTTGCTCCAAAGATGTTTGCGAAATTATATCGGAGCCAAGGTATTTGCTCAAAACCTCGCAGACATTAGATTTGATAGGATCGACAGAAGTCTTCTTGGCATCGTTCACAATATCTGATAGAACTTTGAAGGCCACGTCTATTCCTTCCAAATTTTCCTTAGTAAGAGGGATTTGCTCAGATAAGGAAGTAACGACGATAGAAGAAGGAATAGATGAGTCATTTTTTGTTAAAGGAATATCATGAGAAGAGGAAGTCTCATGAAGATCAATGACTGGGGAAACGGTAGAGGCATTGACAATAGAAGAAGAAATGGGCTCATTCGCAACGGGACTGTTATGAGGGATTTGATCTATGAAAAATTCAGGCATAGGAGAAAGATCATCAACAATATTTTCGCAAGAAGAAACAGAAGGTTTATCTTGCGAAGATTTCGCAGGAGGAGTTGTAAGTTTGAATGTAGGAAAGGAAACAACAGGTGCAACAGGTTTAGAACGACGAGGTTTCTTGGGGGACCTATCAACATTTTTATCATCCTGCGAATTACAAGTTAAATAAGAAACAGAGGCAACAATATTGTTAATAAAAGAGTAAATGTTTCTTAAATACCTTGCTATTCGCAGGCTTTCTTTTTAGTGACAGTGTTTTTCGGTTGCGAACCCATGGAGATATTAGGGTTCACAATGGTGAACTTGGTGTTAGATTTGTTCTTGCTAAAACAAAAACAGCAGGGGAACCATTAAAAGAAGAACAGTATCAAAACAAAACAACTTCAATAAGAGAGATCAATCACAAAGTGATCAAGTTCAACAAAATTAACAAACCTTGATGGCTCCATAGAAATAGTAGCAGAAGAATAATAGCAGAAAAATGATGAAGAAGATGATGAAGAAAAACAGCAGTGAAAAGTTGCAGACGATGAAGAAGACGAAGTAAAAGAAAACAAATACTTTCATAAGGAATTCCCCTTTAAATAGACAAGAAAAAGTAACCGGATAACATTAAATGTGCCGGTAAAAAAGGAAAATTTTAGACACGTGTAAACAGTCATCCCTAATCCACGGAATCTTGTCGGCAAAAATTGATGAAAAACAAACGGTTGCGGCATCTCAAAATACTGGTTCTCATGACATTCTCTTCTTCGCAGAGAAGACATGAGAAGAGGCAAGATGTAGGATCAGAATATCGCGACATTAATACTTCGCGAGATCAATAAACGACAGCATTGCGAAAGTGTCGCAAATGAGTAATATAAATGACGCAATGAATGACGACAGCTAAAACACGAGAAAGATGTGAAGACCTAGCGAGATTTAGGAGAGTGGCGAGATTTTGTATTTGTACACTTGCGATATTTCGCAAGTCATTCCCGAAAATAAAGGACAGCTTAGCTGTCATCCAATGTGTAATACCCTATATAAGGAGTTGAGCAGGACTGTTGAAGAGAGATCTTTTTCCGAGTGTTAGGCAAGTCATTAGGAGAGAGAAAGTTGGTAGTGATTGTAATTTCTTTAGCTCTTTTCCATTTTATCTTGTAAACATTCAAGGAATTAATCAATAAAAATCATTATTGTTCATCTTCAAATGTCTTAGTTGTGTGGATTCTTGTGAGGGGTGTAGTGTAGGATTTCCTGCAACTACATGATTATTCACTTACATGCCTGTCATAAGGTTGTTGACATGTATGAGAATATCCGTAAGGTTCCGTGGGATATTAATCATAGCCAAAAAATTGGTTTTGATTATACCCATAGGATGGTTGGTAGTTTTCATATGAATGAGATTGAAAATCATATTGATTACCACTATTATGTGATTGATCTTGTGCTCCGTACATATTATTTCCGTAAGGAAACATGACGACTCACAAGAACAAAAGAGAAAATAAAAGCAAAAAGCTAAAAATAAAATTAAAAACAAGCTAAACAAATAACAACTCAATTAGCGACTGCTCCACGGCAGCGGCGCCAAAATTTGATGGGCTGTCGTAGGCACAACAAATTAATAAAGATATTTCCCACTAATTAACTGGTAATATAGCGGTAGTAAGAGATCGTTCCCACAGAGAGCTGTGTAATTGATAGGTTATTTGATCAGCAAGATAAAGTAAATAACAAAGGGGGATTGGTTGTGAGATAATTATAAACACAATAAGAATAAAGGGATGATTAAGGAATCATTCGCCGTTACCAAGCGTTAACAGGATTAGAATACTTATCTATTGTTCGTAAGAACCATTCATCACCAATCGTAAAATAGCAAGTACGCTTAGCTATCCCCAAATCTCCTTGTATCACCGGATAACAGGTACGCTTAGTCACCAGATTCTATTCAACTGAGCCGCCTTGAGGTACGCTTACAAGGTATAACTCAATCGAACGCTTTAGGGTTTATGAATTTAGGTTTGATTCCAGCAGTTAAACTCAGTATGCTCGGTTCACTTACTGGTGTTGTTTCCACACACGATTGCTTTATAGAATCCCTCTGCAAGGTCTCATGTTTTCTACTTGTGTAGGAGATGCACGACAATTACGGATCGCTCAACTCACTACTAGCAATAGAATGATCAATAGACTAATCTGGTTGCGCACCCAAACCAATCTAAGAATCAATCATAAACCCTAGATATAGTGAAGACAAACGATGATGATAAGAACTCTCAATAGATTTTTATTATTAATAAAGCTTCACGCTTAGAACATTGAATTCATCCTTAATCAACAAAGGATTAGCTACTCATGATTACACAATTACTCGGTTTCCCCCTAAAGGGGTAAACCTTAAAATATTAATGAAGAAAAACATTATAATATGAGATTCTCCATATTCCCTGTGAAAAGCCTAATACCTCTTTTTATAGGTTTACATTGCTTGGCCTTCACGTATTTAGTTCGGTTCAAGAACCCTACCCTAAAATATGAAATAACGACCCCAAACGTGACCTTAGGTCTTCCAAGGCATGCATACAGGTTTTCCTACTTGCTAAGTACGCATACTTCAAATTCCGGCAGAAATTTTCGGAACTAAGGTATGCGTACCCGTACGCGTACCTTATTGTCTTCGGTATTCGATAAAAGCTTGTTTTGGCCACAACTTCTTCATCCGAACTCGGAATGACCTCATTCTTTTTGTATTCTTTTCCTCATTCAATTATCTTCAAGATGGTGATGAGAAATCCTTAAGTTGAATGAGTTAAGATCAGTCTTTGTCCCTTCTCTTGATTTTAAGCGTTTTGCTCCTTTTCGTCGCTTTTCTTCCACTTCTCTTGGACTTGGGCACTTGGGCACTTGGATACTTGGAATACTTCTCTTCCTAGCTCTTTTCAGCACTTTGTAGATCCTTTTTGGATGATTCACTTATTAGAGGAAAATAAGAGAAAACAATAGTAATAATACGAATACATGCAAGAATAATAGCTAAAATAAGTATGGAATGGATACTAAAATCATATGAATTATGCACTTATCAACCACTTAGTAAAATATTGCTGAGGTGGGGTTACCCACTTATAACGTCTTGTAACAGTCAGGTTGTTGACGGAGTAGAGTCCCCGGACTTGTAGAGCATGTTTGAAAGTAGATAATATGAATGTACAAGGTGGAATGATACTTTCCTGAGCACGGAATCTCTTGAGAAATGCTAACGCATCTTATCCAGGTTCTTCCTTCAAATCCATCAGAGTTTTGAATTCCTCCAGGTGTTCTGATGGGGTATCTGTTGATCAGTGCCTAATAATGCATATTCCTATTTCATTTTGTTATCTTTTATCACATCTCAAATGCTTCAATGTTGTATTTTAAGTCAAATTATGCATTTTGCGTCTCGGGGTGTCAATAATATGTTTTGTTGTAATTATTGATATTTTGTGTTTGTTTTGTAGGAGTGATAAATATTTGGAGGTTCATAAAATGAGCAAAAATCGGAGGTTAGAATGGCAACGGTATAGAAAGTGGAATTCACGTGTGACTTAAGGATCAACTCATATCGAAAGTAGATGGGTGAAGAATGGGCTAACCATGTTTGGAAAATGAGAGAACAAATTAAAACTTCATACACCTAAGCCAGGTACAATCATCCAACACCCAAACACGCCCTTTATCACTCTTCCCATTTCCATTCCCAGAACAGAACTAAAAAGAAATCATCTTCTTTCTTACTCCACCCGACAACTGCACCCATTCTTCTTATCTTCTGCCAAACCACCAGCACCGCCTATCTCTCTCAAGCTGTCAAACCCATATCTTCTCTTTCCCTAATCAATCAGATGTCGAATTCGTACTCATATTATTTCACCCATTTCAAGCTTTCCCTAGATATCAATAGTTATTACTCAAGGAACAATAGGGCGGCGAATTTGTCTTCAACAGCAGTGAGAATGACAAAGGAGAGATCTGAATTTCTAGTTCTCTACAACGTCAACATCGTCAGACAATTAGCTATTGAAAGTAATAGGGTGGCTGCAAATGAAGACTATCCACAGTGGTGAGTTCCAAGAACAAAAAATCCCTAAATTTATGATTGTATTTGTTGACTATGGGGATTGTGGAGAATAGAGGAAAACTTTTGTATAAATAGAGAAGGGAGTTGTAGATGGAAGATTAAGCTCGGAGTAGCCGGTGCAATTAGTAGTAGTAATTTTTAGGTTTTAATTTCGATCTTCCTATGTTCTAAACATCTCTGCTAGGGAAGAGATGAAACCCCTTGATAATTAGAAATACTTGGTTTGATTTTACTTTGTTCTCCATGGAATTTCAATTAAAAGCATGATTAATTTCTGAATTTTGGCAAATTGCTTTCACCTTGTATGTCAAGCATCCTAGGTAGTTGGGTTTATTCTTTGTCAATATTCAAGCCTATGTAAACTGTTTTTAGTTCAATCTGTGATTTCTTGTGCCTTAGAAAGACATGTAATACTAGGGATTGACATCTTTTGCTGAGATTAATTCATCATAGTTGTTAGTGATTATATCACATCTTCAAGGTAGTTTGAGGCTAGAACTTCTATAGCTCCTTGATTGAAAAGAGAGCTAGTGTATCAAACTAGGGAATTTCTATGCATCTAGGTGGTGGATTCAAAGCCCTAACTTATCATTGTATCGTTTTCAATATTGCTTCTTTTGTGTTTCATCAACATCATCTAGTCGTTTCGACACACAACCAAAACCCTTTTGTTACTTCTCGTTTGAATCAGTATAGAAAGACTTTGGAATCAACTCTACACCCACCTTGTCCTTGTGGATTGACTTGTATTTGCACTATACACAATAAGGCACTGTGCACTTGCAGTTATAATTGTAGGTATCTCTTCTTTCTTAGCCTACCAAGTTTTTGGCGCCGCTGCCGGGGACTCGGTAGTGGTGTAATTGTTTCTTTGGTTACGCTTTACTGATTTTAGCTCAATCATGTATATTTGTACTTAGATTTTCTGTTGTTATTAGTATAATATAGCTGTTTAAATCCATCTGTATATATTGCATCCTGTTTTCATTTACTGCTCTCTGTTAGTGCATTTTATAGCTTTTTAGTTGTTGTAACATATTCTTCCATCTCCCTGAGTGGTATGAAGACTGTTGTTTTTGTGTACTGAGTTAGCATAACTTAGATTTAGGTTTTAGCACCTGTAGCTGTAACTTAGTAAACATCTTATCCCTGTAAATACTAGTTAGTTACATATTATATAACCTGCACTCTGTCAGTGGTAGTTTTTCTCCTCAATCTTTTTGCATTCTGCTCATATCTGCTATTTCATATCTCAGCTCCTGTTGTTTTTCAGTTTGTAATCCTCTTGCATCTGTTACTTTGCTATTCTATGGTAGTTTGATTAATCCAGTTGTTCATATACTTCTAGCTGTAGCTGTAATTTTAAATCTCAAATCAGTCGCATAAACTGCATCATTGTTCATCTTATATCTAGTTAAGTTATCTGCAACTGCAACTAAACTCTTTCTGCAGCTTTTGTTTGAAATTCTGTAGCTTATCAATCGGCTGCAAAAAAATTTTGTCACCTGAACTTGAACATTAAACCTGCAAAGCCTGAGCTGTCCATATCTCAACTGCATTGTGGTACCATTCTGAGATTGCTGAAATTCTCCATTTTGCTAGTTGTTGAGAAGTTGTTGTTTATTTGTTAAAGTTCTTCTGTTGTACTGCGATAGCATAACTTAGATTTTGCTTAGGAGAATTTGTAATCTGTGTATACAGGACTAGCATCTTCAGAAACAGTTCCAGCATCCCTGTGTGCTTCATATTGGAGAATCACTTTTCTGAAATTTTCAGTTTTAGAATTTTTGTATCCTTGCTTTAACTGTTCAAATCTGGAAACTGAAGGTTTTTGTTGAGCTAGCAGGTACCTGCCATACTGCTGTGCAAACCAAGGGAAAAGAGAGGGAGCAGCATAACACATTGGATTGTAGTGCCTAAACCAAGTTTTATACTGGCGGTATTGTATTCTCAAACTTGATGTCCGTCTCAAGTAATTGCTTTGACTGATGAAATAGTGCTCATTACTGATTTTCAATTCCGGTATCCATAAGCATAATTCAGTGTTGTCTGAGTGAAATGTTTTCTTGTTGAATTCATAACCTTACTGTCCAAACTGTCAATCTCTGAATTTTTGTTAACCTGTCTTGAGTACTATACCTTGTTCACCTGGTAAACTAGTTGCCTGACTAATCTTTTCTTGAGTGCATCAATTAATCTCAGCAGAACTCGTTCCTGTGTGCGTTTAGCCCTGAATCTTGTTGTCATTCCTATAAGCATTACTTTCCTGGTTGGCGCACCACTGCTTGTCTGAAGTGCAGCATCATAAAGCTATGTACACAAATTCTAGGGCCAGCCTTTCAATTCTCATGAGCATTGTCTTCCTATATTGCCTGAAACTGAGTGTCATTTTCATAAGCATTAGTTATCTGAGTTGTACATTTGTGTCTTGGCTGATCAGTACTACATCTTTGAATTTGTGTGCAAAGGCATAATCCTGTGATATTTGAGTTATACATTGGTGTTGATGGTGGATTTTCGTTTAAGGTTAAATTTGTAAAAAACCTGAAAAAATCATGCGCTGACATCTTGTAAAAGATAAAGCCGTTTATAAGTGACGGATACTCCTCACTTAATTCGCCAAGAATGGAGCATGTAGCAACAATCCCATTCTGTGAATACATGAAATTCCTCCAGGTTGGAGCATGTAGCAACAATCCCTTCCTGTGAATTTCATATCAACCTTGTATTTCTAGTACTCATTATCGGTGTGGCATGACGACCGAGTGTTACTCTTCTGTAATAACACGAACCTCCAAGCACTATAATGAATCATTATCGGTGTGGCATGACGACCGAGTGTTACTCTTCTGAGTAACACGAACCTCCAAGCACTATAATGAAACCATGTACGAAATACCCGTGCATGTGCCGATTCTCGGTGTGTTATACTAGCCCGAGCCCTCTCGGTGTGTTATACTAGCCCGATTGAGCCCCTCTCGGTGTGTTATACTAGCCCGATTGAGCATCCAAGACCGACCATATCGGTCCGGATATGATCGATCGCAGTCATCCAACTCCACAAGCATGATTGGATGACCCGCATCAATTCCATCACCCCCAAGCGGTATGGAATACACACGGCCGATCCCGCATGGTCGACTATTGGCCTTTGCTTGCCAAGAAACCGTCCATACCAAGCATTATGGACGGAAAACCTAAATTAGGGTTTGCGGCATATTACATGTGCCGCAAAACGGTCTCAACCATCCATCTTCGCAGGTATAGATGGAGGGTGTAGATGTAGACTCAAAGGGCCCGGAGCATGTCGACACAATCACCATGTGACCCCTACACACTTGACCAATCGGTCAAAACCAACCATGATTGGTTACAACACATTCGTCCGCCTGAAAGAGCATGGTCGCACGGCTTTGCAAGCCAAAATTAGGGTTCAAGCCATCACGCGCGTCCATCTTCTCCCGCACGAATGGAGGGTCCGATCAAATCGAGCAGTGTCCCGGTCATACCAAAGATGACCACCGTGGGCCCATCTACCCCCTCATGTAATCGGCCAAGGCATATCATGCCTGGCTAATCCAAAACGCCCGCCCAAACATGCGTGGTTACACTTCCCAAATTGCAAATTGATCTCGACCGCTCAACTTCACCGGACGAATTGAGTGGCTTAGATCACGTTTTCATGGGATAATCAGGTATAGGCGTGAACATCAGCCTACCATCTTCACGTCAAACCAGCCGGCCAAGACCGACCAAGTTAGGTCGTCTTGGAAAACGCGACGGAAAAGAGTGTGGCGCGCGGCTTCTTGCGGTATCAAACTTCTATCGCAAAATCAATCTCGACCACTCCTCTTTGACGGTCAAATTGAGTGGCCCAGATCGCGCTTTCATGAGGGAACGGAATACAGGCACCTACACCATCATGCCGTCAACACGCATGTATGGTCGGTCCTCTCCAAAATCCTTCCCATGCTTGGTTTCGACCAAGCTGGAGAGTGATGCTTGCGCACCTCTTCAAAAACCCTAATATTCATTAACGGTCGCAGATGAGTGCCTCAAGGCTCATCTCATCCGTCCAACTTCACCATCTTGGTTATACAACCCTGGTCAGGAGTCAATTGGTCAATAAGGCGTCATTACCCATCACCTTACCACACCACAATGCGCACTCCGCATGAAATACACACGATACTTCACAAGTATCGACTTATCAATAACGCATTATTCAATTCAGCATTACATGCTATCTTTCGTGGATCCACGATCCACATTCCGGACATCAATCATGTCACAAACTGGGGATACATATGGGGTATTGGTCCGGCGGTTTACAGCGTGCGGCGTGCAACGCGCCATCACAAGAACGTGTTAGGAAGTCATGGGCGGTTAGAGATGAACAGGAGAAGTGGGCAAGACCGGGTCGTGTATCACCGACACACAACTCCACTACTCCATCATTCCACTACCTCCACTTCCCACGAGAAACGTGAATGAGGCTCAATGACTTGTATAAATAGGTTCTCCGCCCTATTTCGAACAAGGAATAAAAGAACAACACAAGTTCGCACGAGACAGTAAAATCAACATCCGAGCCTCCTTACATTAACCGTAAGCCCGCTCACTTTTCTCGTCACAAGTCATAAGCAAGCCAACACTTTCACAATCTCAACACCTTCTTCGCTTCCCTCCCTAAGATCAACCCCATCTCCTTCACTTTGTGACCGAAACAAGTCCGGGAACGGCCATTTCTTGGTTTAGGCCGGACTTGCACTGCATTGATCTCTCGAATCTACAAGCACTCACCGCAAAGTGCATTTGTTGAAGGTTTAGATTCATTCCTCATCCACACCCCAAATTACCAAATTCTGCAGGAGTAATTTTCACCCATCAACAAATGGCGACCACAGTGGGAGATTGATCTATCGGTTGCATAAAATTGAAACCTCAATTTTTCAGTTTCCATCTCGCAATGTATCCGGAAACTACAAAGTGTTCAGATATCATGGGAAGCATAGCCGAATCTTTGGAGGATGTCTTGGCAAATCAAGCCGGTATCACCGGGAGGCGAGAGCGAGACATTTTGCCTTTTGAATGATATAGCGGCACAATTACAAGAAGGGTCGACGAGCGTCTACTCAGGCAGCACAAGAAATGTTGAATCATTAGCCAGGAGTCACATCTTTATCGGTGGAGAGGCAAAAAGAGTGCGTAATCGCAGGAGACTCAGGAAAGATGAACAGCATGGTTCAGCCGACAATGAAGATCCGAGGCAACTCCACGGGAGAAAAGACTTGTCCGGGAGTACTACAATGTCTCGCCGGATAAAGAAAGGGAGCCTGCAGCCTATGGAGCCCCGCTAGAAGATTTGTATTTCAAAACTCTTATTGAAGCACGGGAAGACTTGTCCAATCCGCGTCGGCCTTCCAACCAATCAAGGAACGCTTGAGGAAGGAGAAATCAATCAGAAATGCCGAATACGAGAGGATGGGGGCGTTCAATCCGGTCACTCAGCAGTGACATTACGACACCTTCCACATCCCTCTACCTAGGCTAGCGATCCGCAGATATGATGGCACTCACAAATCCTCCAACTTCATCTCCTGTTCCACGTCAAAGCCGCGGAGAGACGTTACAACGCCCACTAACGCAGGAAAAGCCAGACTCAAGGTACTTACATTTCCCATTCCCAATGAAGAAGATTCTGAGCTACTGGAGACATGGGTGCGAAATGAAGAGGTGGAGCTACCCCCGGTATGGCGTCCGCCATCGATCAAGAAGTAATGGACCCGAGGTATTGTCATTACCACCGGTTCCTTCATCACCCCACAAGTGAATGCAACGCTTTGAAGCGCATTGTTCAGGAGAAGCTCGGTTCAGAAAGATAGCTTGCAGAGGATTTTCTTAGAGAGGCTACTCCGGTTTGATATAGTGAGGCTTCAAAATCAAGTAAGTTTTACTCAACAACTTTACAAGAGAGATAGTTTAGAATTCACTGGGGACTTAGCATCCCGCATGTGGAAAAAGAGGCTCAGTGATCAAACGCCATGTTTGTTTCCATTCGTACCTCCCTTTTACATAACATTTGCAATTCCATGTGGTGTGTGCAATCATTCATGACCAAGATGCAAATTTCATTTAACATAATCTCTTTCGAAAAAGGTTGTTCACAAAACTATCTCAAAATAAGCCAATTCAATTACCTATTCAAAACCGGAAGCCAAATTACGAAAGAAAATCCTCACTATCACTCAAAAAGAAAAAACATCTAAGAAAGAAGAGACGAGTATATGGCACGAATCCTTTAAGGAAAGTCCTTCAGCAACGACTCGTCCTTCTGGGCAAGAGCGACTTTCATCCTTTCGAGCACGGCCTGCTTCAACTTCAACTCCTCAGACAGCTTTTCGACCTCTTCTTCCTGGCGAGCAACGCAGTCCGCAGAGGGGACTTCATCCTGTAATTTCTGAAACTCCTGAATCTTGGAGAACCCTTCGAAGAACCAAGGAGCATTGAAGCTGTACTGCGCAAACACGTCCAGATGGCACCTCCAATCTTCAATCACCTCTTCAGAAACCGTTCCACCAGTCGCAGCGCTCATCCCCTGGATAGAAACTAAAGCTTCTTGGACGCGGTTGACCAATGCAAGACGACTCCTGAGCTTCGTGGTGGTAGCAATATGGCCGTGTTTCTTCCAGATTATTGTGTACAACTTTTCAAACTGAACCGGCACGCTGAATCCACCAACCAACACATGGCCTGGATAAGGGATAGCAAAAGGAGGATCGAACAAAGCCCCAGGCTGCATCACCGGTAATTCACCAACCGCGGGAACCTTGTCAGGTGCAGGGGGCTTTTCAGAAGGAGTCACCACAATAGCCATATTGACCGGAGCCTGTTCAGGACGAATTTCAAGGGGATCCGCCCCAACTACAGCAGGTGCCGCCTCTCTTTCACTCTGGGTGCTAATTTCCATCACAGCCCCGTCAACAAGATCACTAAGGAAAGTACCTTGTTCAACCGAGCTCGCGTCATCCATGTCATGGTCGGAAAAGGGAGCGGTTTCGCCAGACTTCTCAGCATGAAGATCAGTGTTACCAGGCTCCTAAAGGTCCGTACCGCCAGACTTCTCAGCATGAAGATCAGTACCGTCAGACTTCTCAGCACGAAGACCAGTACCGACAACCTTCTCGTTTTGAATACGCGCCAACCTTGTGAAGGCATTATCTTTCGAAATTCCCTGATTTCAAGCAAGGATCGTTTCAAGAATTTACACTGGAGAAATGAAAGAACCGACGGGAAGAAATTTAAATACCTGCATATTGGAGGAATTGAGAATTACCGGACCGCATGCTTGCCTCTTGAGTCTCTCTCCTACTTGGGACCGCAACTCTCGGCGGGGTCCGTTTGGTGGGAAGTAGCTTCAACCGGAAATGCTTCGTCAAGGCGTCGAAGATGGTTCGCTACGGGAAATCTGTCACAATGCTTTCCGAAAATTTCGGAAAACCGACAGTTGTCTACTCCAAAATTCCTTATACTTATCGGTTACCACTGGGTTTCTCCCAATAGGCCAGAAGGGAAGGCTCACCCGGTCTAAGAACACATTGGCGTTAAGAATTTGTGGAAGGAATTCTTTCGGAGCCCCTGGTGGACGGATAAATGGGACACCCTGATCGAATCCCATTTGGCGAGCATCCCTGTCAATGTTGTACGGAGTCACAGAAAATTCTCCGTCGAATAGAGACGGGACATATCCTGGAATGCAGCTGCGCAGGTAAATAATTTCCCCAGATCTCATGGTCTTGACATCGGTACGCAACACAACGCCAGGATCATCAGCAAAGGTCTTTGGCTGAACGATGGAAGAGTGAATCGCCCCCATGGACGAAAATCTACGAAAGAAATGTTGTCAAATACCTCCACAAGTTTCGCACCGGCTTTAGGAAGCTTCTTATTCCATCGGAGTATTCTCGAGCCGCCGTACAAGTTAACGAGTGAAGGTGCAGGAGTAGGAGCATAACTTCTGAAGTGTTCCCATAAGAGCGCTCGAAGAAAAGCGAAGTGAACGTGCGACTCCACCTTCTTGTACCCGTTGGAAACATGCATATCCATTGCTAAAGCGTCCAGATGAGAATACAACGATCCAAGGAACAATGCACCTAGAGGAAGAACTTCACCCTTCGCCAGCCTTATAGCAATCTTAACAAGGTCACTTCTAATGGTCTTCTTTCCGGAACCATCATCGAATACATCTCTGGATAACCATAAAGACAGGAACGCAATCACGCTGAGCTCATTTTCCATCTCTTGATCCGGCTCGGGTCTACGGGAGACCACTCCGACACCCACCAGTGTAAAAGCATCTCGCATCCTTTTTCTCCTCCTTGTCCAGTCGTCGAATTCCGCCACCTTTTGAAGTATAGCGGAATAATTACTCTTCTCCGTATCGTAGAGTTCGTAAGAAAGACTTCCAAAGAAACAGCAGGTTCATTAATGCAGCTACACTCTCCAAAGTAATAGTCATCTCTCCCCATCTAGATATGGTGTGTGAGGGAAATACGCCACCGAGAAATGAAGGTAATCAAACCCGCGGTGTCTTTCCTAATTTTGAGGGTAGCAGATGCCATGATCGCATCGAGAATTTGTGCTTTGGTCAAATTGTCCTTAATGCCCTTATTACTCAACATGCGTCTCATCCATCCTTCATAAGAACCCAAAGTGGAGCATGGCAAATCTTGAAGTCAATAGAGAAGGCGGATATTCGTTTCTCCGGAGACAAAATCTCATCACAAGTGCGGAAGAAGAAAATGGATCGTCATCCATATTTTCTCGAATTGGAAAGCAAGACTATCTTATGAGAAGGATGCTTCCTAATATTTGGAAAAGGCGAGGTGAACAACTCATCATTGATGTTCGGCATATCTTTGAAGATATCAACACTTCCCGACTTGGCACCAAAGATTATCTTCGTAAGACATATCGACGAAGTTCTTTTCTACCGCAATGAAATAAAAGACAGGAGTTAGAACTTGTATGAAAGCATATGAGAAGTGTAGTCACACACGGCAAGACACAACTCACACAATGGCCGGTCCAAACATCATACAAGATTCGATCCGGTATTGATTTCAAGTTCTCCCAGATAACTTTCAAGTCATCCGGTATTGGTTTCAAGTCCCAGTACAAGTTTCAAGTTCGGTGTAAATTTCAGCCAAGCATATGTGAATAAGACCCACTTTTCGGCATACACGGCGGGCCCGCATTCATTCATCCGCATGCATCATAACACGATTTTCTTTATTCATGGGAATCGTGTCTACGGGATTCAAGCCAAATGGTGGAAAAAGCTAAGCATGCACATGTCTTACAAAAGGTGTTTACCTAAACAAACTAGGGTTTGACCTTTGAAAAAAAAAAAAAAAAAAAAAAAAAAAAAAAAAAGGTGCGAAACTTACCTTGGACGCGCAACTCCGGAACGGTGACGGCAGCAAGTTCCGGCAAGTGGCGGCAATTGGCGCGGAACGGACCGGACGGGAGCTGCTCAAAAAAAAAAAGGGAGAGAACTCGTGGAGAAAAAAGGAGAAGGGTCTTGTCTCTTTTATAGACAAAAAATTAGAAGAATCCCAATAGAAGAAGGATTCCTCCCTTATTTGGTTTCCTCTTTTGATTCAAATACCCAAAGAAGGAAACCGGCCCCACCAAAGGATCCCATACAAGCGTGACGGCGTGGGAAACTAGCGGTCGACCAACACTCTTCCGGGTAAACTCCTTTTATCCTGTCTTTCTCACATATGTATGTCACCATCTCATGCCTACCACACAATAGTGTAACCATTATGTGCTAGGCAGGGGACTTAATGTTGATGGTGGATTTTCGTTTAAGGTTAAATTTGTAAAAACCTGAAAAAATCATGCGCTGACATCTTGTAAAAGATAAAGCCGTTTATAAGTGACGGATACTCCTCACTTAATTCGCCAAGAATGGAGCATGTAGCAACAATCCCATTCTGTGAATACATGAAATTCCTCCAGGTTGGAGCATGTAGCAACAATCCCTTCCTGTGAATTTCATATCAGCCTTGTATTTCAAAGTACTCATTATCGGTGTGGCATGACGACCGAGTGTTACTCTTACGTAATAACACGAACCTCCAAGCACTATAATGAATCATTATCGTGTGGCATGACGACCGAGTGTTACTCTTACTGAGTAACACGAACCTCCAAGCACTATAATGAAACCATGTACGAAATACCCGCAGACAGCCGATTCTCGGTGTGTTATACTAGCCCGAGCCCTCTCGGTGTGTTATACTAGCCCGATTGAGCCCCTCTCGGTGTGTTATACTAGCCCGATTGAGCATCCCAAGACCGACCATATCAGTCCGGATATGATTCGATCGCAGTCATCCAACTCCACAAGCATGATTGGATGACCCCGCATCAATTCCATCACCCCAAGCGGTATGGAATACACACGGCCGACCCCGCATGGTCGACTATTGGCCTTTGCTTGCCAAGAAACCGTCCATACCAAGCATTATGGACGGAAAACCCTAAATTAGGGTTTGCGGCATATTACATGTGCCGCAAAACGGTCTCAACCATCCATCTTCGCAGGTATAGATGGAGGGTGTAGATGTAGACTCAAAGGGCCCGGAGCATGTCGACACAATCACCATGTGACCCCCTACACACTTGACCAATCGGTCAAAACCAACCATGATTGGTTACAACACATTCGTCCGCCTGAAAGAGCATGGTCGCACGGCTTTGCAAGCCAAAATTAGGGTTCAAGCCATCACGCGCGTCCATCTTCTCCGGCACGAATGGAGGGTCACAGATCAAATCGAGCAGGTCCGGTCATACCAAAGATGACCACCGTGGGCCCATCTACCCCCTCATGTAATCGGCCAAGGCATATCATGCCCGGCTAATCCAAAACGCCCGCCCAAACATGCGTGGTTACACTTCCCAAATTGCAAATTGATCTCGACCGCTCAACTTCACCGGACGAATTGAGTGGCTTAGATCACGTTTTCATGGGATAATCAGGTATAGGCGTGAACATCAGCCTACCATCTTCACGTCAAACCAGCCGGCCAAGACCGACCAAGTTAGGTCGTCTTGGAAAACGCGCCGGAAAAGAGTGTGGCGCGCGGCTTCTTGCGGTATCAAACTTCTATCGCAAAATCAATCTCGACCACTCCTCTTTGACGGTCAAATTGAGTGGCCCAGATCGCGCTTTCATGAGGGAACGGAATACAGGCACCTACACCATCATGCCGTCAACACGCATGTATGGTCGGTCCTCTCCAAAATCCTTCCCATGCTTGGTTTCGACCAAGCTGGAGAGTGATGCTTGCGCACCTCTTCAAAAACCCTAATATTCATTAACGGTCGCAGATGAGTGCCTCAAGGCTCATCTCATCCGTCCAACTTCACCAGCTTGGTTATACAACCCTGGTCAGGAGTCAATTGGTCAGTAAGGCGTCATTACCCATCACCTTACCACACCACAATGCAAGCACCCGCATGAAATACACACGATACTTCACAAGTATCGACTTTCTCGAATAACGCAGTTTATTCAATTCAAAGATTACATGCTATCTTTCGTGGATCCACGATCCACATTCCAGACATCAATCATGTCACAAACCGGGGATACATATCGGGGTATTGGTCCGGCGGTTTACAGCGTGCAGCGTGCAACGCGCCATCACAAGAACGTGTTAGGAAGTCATGGGCGGTTAGAGATGAACAGGGAGAAGTGGGCAAGACCGGGTCGTGTATCACCGACACACAACTCCACTACTCCATCATTCCACTACCTCCACTTCCCACGAGAAACGTGAATGAGGCTCAATGACTTGTATAAATAGGTTCTCCGCCCTATTTCGAACAAGGAATAACAGAACAACACAAGTTCAGACGAGACAGAAAATCAACATCCAGAGCCTCCTTACATTAACCGTAAGCCTGCTCACTTTTCTGTCACAAGTCATAAGCAAGCCAACACTTTCACAATCTCAACACCTTCTTCGCTTCCCTCCCTAAGATCAACCCCATCTCCTTCACTTTGTGACCGAAACAAGTCTGGAACGGCCATTTCTTGGTTTAGGCCGGACTTGCACAGATTGATCTCTCGAATCTACAAGCACTCACCGCGCAGTGCATTTGTTGAAGGTTTAGATTCATTCCTCATCCACACCCCAAATTACCAAATTCTGCAGGAGTAATTTTCACCCATCAACAATTGGTTAACTGAATCTGTTGTTAGCTGTGCTACACTTGTATGATCGTAAATCTATGAATCTGTCTGTCTATTCTCTAAGCTTCATCTGTGGCCTGGATTGGGCACTTGTTGCTCATTTTGGGTGTTGTATAGTATATGGCATGTCTGTTAGGCTACTATTGTTTTGTTTTGTGACCAAATTGATTGCCTGGCATGTCAGGATTTTGGACTGGTATTAGGGATGAAAAATCATCACATAAGTCAATCAGAGAACTTGCACAAGAGCATGCTTCACGTTATGAGTTTCCAGTCGACCATGATGTCAATAACTATAGGGATTATTACCAACCTTTTCAAGGTTCTGAGCTTCCATATACACACCCTAATGGCTATGCACACATGGACCAATCACCGCAATGGTAAATTGACCAATCTTGTACTCCCCTTGAACAACTTAATATGCTTTTAAAATTGAATCTGATTCATTTATATACAAAATAAGGCAAGGGGGAATTTCAAGATAAAATTTTTGTTTGTCCTAATGAAATAAATTGTGAAAATAGTGTATCTAGTCTTACTCATGCATGATGAGTGCCAAATATTGCATATTTCTACACCTTTTTATTGGCATTTAACTCATCTTTTGTGCTCAGAAATCAGATATTATCCCAAATTCTGTATTTTCCCTATTTTCAAGAATAAATATTTGTACTAATTAATTTTGTGTTTTTAGGTAGTAAATAAAGCTTGGAGAAATTAAGGAGCCAAAAGAGCAGAAAATTGGAGACGAACGTCTATGGAGCAGAAAGCCAAAGCCCGCGCGCGCATCAGTTGCAACCCAACAAGAAGCAACCCAACTTACAAGACATGGGCTTGAGCTATCCAAGACCCGGCCCATAACCCGGATCCAAACCCGTCTTATCTGAGCCGTCAGATTTGATCCTTTCGCATCCAACGGTCGCTCCGTCCCTCTCATCGACTCTCGCTGCTTCCGCCCAACACCGAAACCACCAACCCCTTTACCCATCGAACCAAACACTCCCCATCTTCATTTCTTTCTTCTTCTCCCAAAAAAACCAAAGCTCTCCCATCCTTCCCCCGACCAAATTCTCAGAACCATCTTCTTCTTCCCCCGACCACCTCCGAGCAGCCACCACCACAGCCACCAGCAGCCGCTTTCACCACATCTCTAGTTCTAGCTATCTCCTCCATAGCTTCTTCTCAAACCCTAGAAGCTAGGTTTGAGATAGATGGAGTTAGGGTTTCTCCAATAGCCAATTTAATGAAGTTGCAGAGAAGAATTGCAGAGGAGACAACAATTCAGGCAGTTATGGTGAGTGGGTTTGCATTTAATTTCCGAATTGAAGGGGAATTGAGGGATTTTCATGTATAAATAGGGATGAGCAGTGTGTTGTAAAGGTTATGCCTGGATTAGCCAGTGCACCAAGCTGTAGTTAATCTGTGTTTTAATTATCTTTAGTATGTTTTAATTCAATTGCTAGGGTGTAGATGAAACCCCTAATTTGATGTCAAGTTAATTAATCTTTGGTTTTGTTCTTGCTGTTTAATAATGTGTTAGGATTATTAGTTAACTGTTGAGCATATGAGCCTGTGATGAGTTACTTGTAAGAAGACAACTCATACTAGGGGTGAGTTAGTGAAAAGTAGTTGATGAACATCCACCTGAGACCTTCAAGGGAAGGCACAAGAGCATAACCAGAGGTATATTGCCTTAGCATAAGATTAGAAGGTGAATTCAATCACCCTAGTACCCTTTAACTTTTGTTTACAGTCTATTCATCATACTTTCTGCCTTAGAATCACTACATAACAACATCTTGTCGTATCGACTCAAAACAAACCCTTGTGTGCTATACTTCTCACCTGAAATCAGTTAGTGAAGCTTTAAAATCAACCTTATACAACCCCAAATCTCTGTGGATCGACCTGTACTTGCCCTGCCTCCAATAGGCACCGTGCACTTGCAGTTATACCTGTAGGCAAAACACTTTTCCCAGCCTACCAATGCACCTGTTTTAGAAACAAATGAATGGACTGGAAATACTATGCTTTTTGATGGGATAAACTATTCATGTTAAGATGATGATGATGATAATTTAATGTTAGAAGAGCATGTTTATTCTGAAAATAGTGTTATCGAACCTTCGGGTTCAAAGACATTAGGCTTCTCTACTGCGACCCTTATGAATGATGCTTCTTATAATATTCAATCCATAAATACATGTGATGCTGATTCTGAATTAGGGCGTGTTGAACTGTTCCATGACTGTGAGCATGACACTGCTATTCTTGTTTCTGACTTGGAAAAACTGAACTGTGTTGTGACATTTTTGAACCTAAACATGAACACAACTTAGACGCATCTGATTCTCTCCCTAAGTCATACTCTGATGGTCTTGCACCCAACCTAGATTTTGCTTGTGACAAAAGTTTAAAACCAACGATGCTAAGAGTACCTAATCTAGGATTGGAATTGTGTGCCTCTCAAGTCCTTTTGGACTATTTTGAAGCTAAATATAATATATTTGAGGAGCCACAGTTGGAATGTTTGTCTCTATCCCTAAAAAAATCCATTTTGAGTTGGATCTTGTGCATGATGTACCCATAAAATTGCAAGATTTTGTGTTCAAAAACACATCTGTCGACAACTTCAGGTTTTGGGGTAGCTCATTTAAATCAGTTGTCTTACGTGCACTCTCATTTTATACATGTGTAAGACTGTCGATATATCTGCATGTCATTTTTTGGGTTGATCCTCAACTCTTTTGGTTGTATATTTATGGTGAAACATCTTTGTGTATAATCCAGTTGATTCAATACCTCTATCTTGAGTCAGTTTGGTTTTTCTTTTTCTGTATATAAATGTGCTAATCCAATGAGTTATCAGCTGATTTTTGTTGGATTCTGGCCTTGAATAACGGAGTTCTAATCTTGCTTTCACCGACATCTGGTAATATCTTTCCCTTTATCTACTCAGCATGTTTCTCTTGGTATGTTGCAGTTATAATTTTGTTAATCTTTAGAAACATTGAGGACAATGTTTAGTTTAGGTGTGGGGGTGGAGAGTAGATACCATATGTTTGTCACTGTGCTATAATTTTAACTGAACTCTGCCATGAAAAATAAAATAAAATATGGAGCTCATTTACCTTGATCTGTGATACCTGCGCATGTATAAAATCTTAGGATTCTTAGTCTAGATGATGAGGCACCCCTGATCCTAGCACAATTCACATGTTGATAAGAAATTTGCACATGCACGATCTACCAATGCATGTATGGCCTCGGGCAGGTGTTTTATCGGTTAAGTAGGCTGCCAATCATCTAGAATACTGAATGAGACTTGACTAGCTTGTTCTTTGGTTGGCTGGGATAGAAGGTGGAGGATACGTTAAGAAAAGCAACCATTGAATTTGACCGGGTGCATCGAAAAGGGTTGCCTCTTGCTAAAAGTGTCATGTAATGTATTTTTGAGCTTTTGAGTAAAGTTGTGTCATGTTGTGTTTGTATCTCTTGTTATTGCAAAGTCAGATGAAAATTCAGTTAAAAAAAAAATCAGAAAAGAAAGAGTACTCATTGTTTGTTATTGTGTTCTATTTCAGTAAAAATGTTAAAGTGTCTCTCTTGTTTCAAATGAGAGTAGTCAATTTCTTTGTTCTGTTATGTGTTGTAAATAGTCGTGTAATAAAGCAATGGAGGGTGTAGCCATCGATGTACAACGCGGGTAAGCTGAAATATCACCAACTCTTAGGTGAACATTCACAATTCTCGTAAATCCGGACAGCTAGCTTGGCTTTGAATTCAGTTATTAGCCTAAAAACTATCTCTTAGCGTGTAGGATCAGAATATCGCAACATCAATATCTCGCGAGATTAGTAAACGACAGCATCGCGAAGGCGTCGCAGAAGAGTAATATAAATGACGCAATGAATGACGACAGCCAAAACACGAGAAAGATGTGAAGATCTAGCGAAGTTTAGGAGTGTCGCGAGATTGCATACTTGTACACTTGCGATATTTCGCAAGTCATTCCCGAAAATAAAGGACAACATAGCTGTCATCCATTGTATACTACCCTATATAAAGAGTCGAATAAGCCTGTTGTGGGGGATCCTTTTTTCCGAGTGTTAGACAAGTCATTAGGAGAGAGAAAGTTTTTAGTGATTTTAATTTCTTTAGCTCTTTTCCATTTTATCTTGTAAACGTTCAAGGAATTAATCAATAAAAATCATAGTTATTCATCTTCAAATGTCTTAGTTGTGTGGATTCTTGTGAGGGGTGTAGTGTAGGATTTCCTGCAACTACATATTGGCGCTAGAAACAGGGAGAGAGGAAGGATTGACATCGTGATTTGAAAGAATTTGGAGTAGTAGGGAAAGAATTTCATATAATTTTCAACAGTTTACCAAAATTAAGAAATGGCTAGAAGAAGAAATGCATCTGAGCAACCAACAACCGTTAGAAGGAGTAGGAGACTTGCCGGAGAAGAGAGAAATGAAATGGGAGAATCCTCAAAAAGGAACATAAGAAATAATGAAGAAAATCAAATTCAATCACCAATTCAACCAAAGAGCGGATAGAAGCGTGGATTATGATAGAGTAAGTGTGCATACTTGGAGATCAGACTCTGTGAACGAAGAGGGAGAAGAACAACAATTAGTAAACAATGGACAAGAGGGGAGAGACCGAGAAGGGATTGGAGAGATAATTCATGGAAATGAAGAGATCGCAGCATTAGAGGCATTGAGACAAACAATACATGAAGAGAGACGATTAGAGGCAGAGGAACGTGCAAACTTGACAAGACAGAATCATGAGCTGAGGATGGAAAACATCAGATTACAAAATAGAAGGTCGAGAAGCACTACAAGATCAGTTACAGAGGAAAGGAGGAGAATTTTACCTACAGAAAATGATGTTGAAGAAAACCAAGGAGAAGCGCAAAATCCAGGCATAGAACATTGCGAGAGAAGAGAAATGATGGAAGATCATTATATTCCACGTCCCGAGAATCTTCAAAATGGGCAGAATGATGGGAATCAAGGAAATAGGCAGCGTCAGAGGCAGAATAATCCAGTTGATGAAGAAAATCAAGAAGAAGGAAGAAGAATATTGCATAGGAGAGAAGCACAGAGGAAAAAGAGATTGAGGATGAAATTGAAAGACATTATGTTGAACAAGCACGTCTAGCTCGCGAAAGAGAAATATTGAGAGAAGAAATGGAAGAACAGGAGTTAGAAGAGGCAATTCGCCAGAATAATCATGATAATCGAGAAAGAAGGCGAGAACAAAATCGCAATAATGATAATATTAATGAAGAATATGAAAGAGCACAAAGAAGAGCTGATAGGAAACAAAGAAGAGAAATTGATAGATATAACGGTGTGCGAATTCGTGAAAGAAGTGAAGGAGAAGATCGCAGAGAAAGACGAGAAGAGAATGATGAAAGTCAAAGTAGACATGAACGCGGGAGAAGAGAAGCGGAACTAAAAAGACCAATAGATTCAAGTTCTGATGTAAATGAACAAATTTTGAGAGAATTGGCAGAAATGAGAGGAATGATGAACAGTAAAAGGGGGGGGGGAGGAAAGAGACAGTTGGATGAAGCCATAGAAGAAGCTGCGAAAACTCCGTTCACACAAGAGATACAATTAGGAGGAATACCACCGAAGTGCAACTTACCGACATTAACCAGCATTTTTGATGGAACAACTTGCGCGATACATCATATCAAAGCTTATATGAGATGTATGTTACAATGGGAGAATCATGATGCTATATTGTGCAAATATTTTGCATCAAGTCTGACAGGAGAAGCTTTGAAATGGTTTGAATGGATAACGAAGAATACAATAACATCTTTCAATCACCTGCAGGCTATATTTTTAGGGGCATATATAAATAATAATTCCTCGTGACCAGGTATTGAAGATGTATTTGGGTTAAAACAAAGGGTTGGTGAAAGTTTGAAGCATCTAACTATGAGATGGAAGACAATGTGTAGCGAAATGGCTGGCCGTGTAGAGGAAATATATCTCATCTTATCATTCATTAATGCTATGTTCGCGACAAATCTGTTATATATTCAAATTTTTAGAGTCAAGAATACAATCACAATGACTGAGCTGCGAGAGCTTCAGGAGGAGTATATTGCTTTAGAGGAAAAGCAAAATGAGATGGAATCATACCCTATCGCGAATACAAGTTCAGGAGCCGCGAATGCAAGTTTGTTACCAAAATTGATTAACACTGTGGCGAGTACCTCGCAAGGTCAACAAGGAATGAGGATACCAAATGATGGTCTGCAAAAGTTGGTAGCCATGGGAAGTCGCGATCAGGAAGAATTTGAAAGAGAAAGAAATTTCTACAACCGTGGCGGAAATAATAAAATTCAAAGGCTTGATCAGCCGCAAGAAACCTATGGAGGTCAGAGGCATAATCCGCAAGAGACTTATGGAGGCCAGAGACAGAATTATCATAGAGGGCAGCGAGGTCATAGAGTCGTATGGGAAGAGATCAAGATGCCACCACTAAACGCTAGCGTGGAGAAGATATGGGAAGCAATAATCCTGATGGAAAATATACCTGCACCATGGAACATGGGGAATGAACCACCTCCGGTGTGACAAGTCATGAATTCTGTTCCTACCACCATTTTCATGGACACCAAACGAATGATTGCAGGAATATAAAAAGAATCATCCTTAGAATGATAGACCAAGGGAAACTAAATCAATTCTTAAAATGTGAAGAGAAGACTCAACCATTACCAACACCTCCAGAAATTCACAGAGTAAATACAACAAAAGGGAAAGAAACATTTGTAGTAGAAGTTGGGGCGAAGGCCAAAAAAGTGTTCCGCAACTCAATCGTACATTCGTACAGGACAATTGAAGATTTCCATGATAGCGTTCTCAGTAGGGTTTTCGCAAGAGATGCTGACAATAGAGAAGTAATGAACATCACGAAGACATCGCCACTAAAAGAATGGCAAACGCAGATTATTTCTTTTACCGCAGAAGAGGTACCGGAGGGTGGCGAGATGCATGACAGTCCATTAGTGGTAAGATTGGAAATTAACCCAAAAACCCGTTGATGATGAAGATGATGGGGCAGAAAATTCATGGGCTATAAATAGAATCTTAATTGATACTGGAAGCTCTGTAAACATCCTTTTTTACCACACTTACAAGACTATGGGTGGGAAAGATGAAGACTTGATACCTTCAACCTATAAGATTTATGGTTTTAATGGTACTGCCAATAAACCTAAAGGAGAAACTCGCATGAGAATACCGCTGAAAGGATTATCAACTGAAATCTTGTTTTGTATAGTCGATGTGGAATCCCTTTATAATGCATTAATTGGGCGACCCTGGTTACATGAGATCTTGGGTGTAGCATCAACTTACCACCAGTGCATCAAATTTCCTTATCCCAGTGGTGTTGGAGTTATAAAAGGAGATTGGGCTGAGGAGCAAAAGTGTTATGAAGTTGATGTGGAGTCTTGCGAGGAAAGGGCTGCTCAAAAGAAGAATTGGAAGAGGAATGTCAAAGAAGACCAAAGAAGAGAAAGACTGATGGTGGACACAATAGAAGTGAGAAATGAAGATATATTGCGAAATCAGTGCTTGAAGACAATTGGAAATTGCGATGGTCTCGCAAAAGGGAAGGAAATATCTGGAATATGAATGAAGAAACAGAGAACAGCAGGAGTAAGAAGTGTAAGAAATAAATAATTGATTTTAGAGTTGTGTAAAAAAAAATGACAAAAACATGTCAAAAATACAAAGAATGTGATGATCGAAGAAGGAGTACGCGAAAGTCTCGCGATTCATGAATATAAAGAAAGTTTAGCTAAATAATTACAGCGAGATCACAGCAAATGAAGCAAGATTATATGAAAATTTCACAAAGAAGATGAGAAGAAATAATCAAAAATCAATGGATGATTACAAGAATTGACAGAAATGAAAGAATGAGTGAATGGGACGAACCTTTATGGCGTACACCCTAGTTCGTGAATGATATTTTGCAAGAGGCAAATGTAAGACCTAAAGTGCATCATATAAGGGGGTATATCTTGACATGGATCAGGGAAAAGGTTACACCGCCCCTGGAACCTGAGTCATGAAAATTTGGGGTCAATAAAGCCCATCCGGGGGAGATACCTTGGATTTCCAACTATATATATAAGGTTATACCCTCGGTTGGACGACCGAGGGTCTCTTCCAAGGAGTCAGTGTATGACCAAGGTGCCGAGGTACACGGTTGAGCCAAGAGTGCCTGGGGCATTTGAAGTGTCTCGGCCATTCTTGGCAAGTCTTGGCACGTGCTGCACTCGGCCCGAAGAAAACTCCACTTAGGGTGCAGTCTCGTAAACATAAGCCCTATAGGTATAAGGGATAAGAGGCTGCGAAAACAACTGGTTGTTGTTAAGACCAGATGGGAGGATCTAGTCTTGTATGGCCGATGTACGCCTCCTTGAAGGGGCAACCAGGGAGATGATAAGGGCGGCACCCTCCATTAGGGAGCCGATAAGTGTCTTAAGACGCAAATGTCATGAGGCTCTATTTTCGCAAGAAAATTTAGGCTTGTCATATTTGTGCGATGATCCTGAAGAGGCAATAATACTAACGCGAGGGTAAGACGAGATCAATGGGTCTTTACATGAAAGTGTAAAGACGTCCTGCGATTTCGTCGCAAGACGGCAATGTCATGGGACTTCAAGTTCGCGAGAATTTTTAGGCCTGTCATATTATCGCAACAAAAACATCCTGCAGAGGCAATAATACTAAAGAAATGATAAGACAGGATCAATGGGTCATTACATGAAAGTGTAACGACGTCCTGCGATTTTGTCGCAAGACGACAATGTCATGGGGCTTTATGTTCTCAAGAATATTTAGGCCTGTCATATTGACGCAAAAATGAGGGGTGGCAAAATAAGACCTTTAACTAGGAAGGCAAAATAAGACCACACAAGAGCAATGATAAGGCAAGATCAATGGGTCATTACATGAAAATGTAAAGACTTCCTGCGATCTTGTCGCAATGATGAATTTCAACATAAATGAAGATAAGACAACACAAGAAATCAAGTAAGCAAATAAGCTTGCGAAAACAGCTATATTTCTTCATTTATTTGTGAAGGGTTAGCAACAGCAATTGCGAAAATAAGAAGTATTATTACTTAAAGATTAACGATATAATCTCTCATGTGAAAATAAATAACAGAGGCAAGTATGGGAATGATTAGAGTAAAAACTTGTTATTTATTTTCATATGATAGATTTACAGTAAGTGATTACAAAAAAGGAAGGCTAGAAGGATAAATGTACAAATATCACAAGAAGAGAAAAAGGGAAATGAAGCTATCTCTCAGTTCATTCTTCTTTTTCATCGGACTCTTTATCGGACTCCTCTTCTTCGCTAGCATCACTATCATAAACATTCAAGGAAGATATATTTTCAGTAATCTCATAAAGAAGACAAGGATATGAAGAAAGAGGAATGTTGTGGTCATTGCAAACTGTCTCAATAGTTTGATTGCGAAAACGGACAGCATCATTATTGAAATTCGCTACAGTAGTTTGTAGTTGCTTCTTCAGCTTAGAATATTTGTCATTGCGAAGAGATAAGTCTTTTGCAAGTTGTGCTTTCTCGGATTCAAGTTCCTTGATTCTAGTTTGAAACCTCTTCTCAGATTCTATGAACAAATGACAATGAGTCATCAACTTAATAGCAGTTTCACAAAAAAGAGGTGGTAAGGTAATGTAGAACAGTAAACAACCTTCTCTGTCAGAAATCATATCTTTAACCAAGGCAGTATGCTCAGCATGAAGGCTGACGTTAACACCTAAGTTATTTCTGGCATTATCTAGAACTTTCGCGGCCCAAGCGAATTCATCATCACTATTTATGACAAGAAGTGAACGAATTTGATTTTCTCGCTCATTAAGTACGGCATTTTGGCGAAGAGATTCATCTCGTTCAATTTGGACTTCAAGAAGAGTTTTTTGGAATTTCGTTAATGCCTGTGCACCTTGATTAGCAATGTGATCCTTGTCATCTATAAGGCTACTAATTTTCTTCCTTAAAATATTATTTTTCTCGTGGGAACTAAGATATAGACGTTTAAATCGGTTGGCTAAACCTAAACTAGATCTATGCTCAATTTCTAAGAGATGAAATTTGGTTCGAAGTTCATTTAATGAGAGAGAGTTAATTTTGTTTGACAAACTACTTAAAGATTCGTTGAGATGAGCGAGAAGAGCATCATCATCCATAGGATCAGGAAATGAATGGAGAAGGATGGCTTCGTCAGAAAGATTATAAATGTCTGCGAAAATGATAAGTCAGGCAAAGAAAAATAAATGATAAAGTAGAAACGAAGAAAAGAGAAGGGTTTTATACCATAAAGTTGCTGATTAGCACTTTGAAGGGTAGATATTTTGTTCTTCTGGGTAGAAGACTCAGCTTCCAACTGTTGAATTATTTCGCGAAGAGCGGCAGTCTCATTTTCATTCTTCTTGCGAGATGTCGCAACTTCAACTTCTAATTCTTTATTCTTCTCCTTAAGTTGAAGATTTTTCTTTTCAAGATTGTTGCGCCTTTTCTCGAGATCTGAGGCAACAACAAAGAAAGCTCTCCCAGACTATAAAGGAAAGTAAATAAATTGTTAAGATAAGGTTTGTAATCGAAATCACAAAGAAATAAAGAAATACGAACATACCAAGGCACTAAGTGGTAGGCTAGGAAAGATGCCTACGACTATGTCTACTGCAAGTGCACAGGCCTATTGGAGGCAAGGGCAAGCACAGGTCGATCCCACAGAGACTTGTGGAGTGTTATGTTGATCTAAGGCTTACTCTAATTGATTTTAAGAGAAGTGACAAATTTGTTTGGGTTGTCGATGCGACTGAATGGGATAATAGTGATTCTAAGGAAGTTAAAACAGATTGTAAACAATTAGGGAAAGAGCACTAGGGCGGTGAATCCACCACCTGATCCTATGCTAAGGCAATTTCTAACCAAACTATATTCTTGATTCATACCAGGGAAGAATACCATGGATAAAGTATTGGCTAATCTCACACACTCCCCCCTAGTATAGAGTGTCTTCTTACAAGACACTCTATCACAGGTTCATGTGCTCAATTAGCTAATTCAATATTTCTAAAACAATGAAGCATGACAAAAACACAACATGAAGATGAATTACTAAGCATATTATCAGGGGTTTCAACAACACCCTAGTTAAGAAACTTAGAACATAATTCAAATGGTTAAAACATAAATCAAACTACAGTTGGTGCTCTGGCTAGCCCAGGCATAAACTCTAACACACACCCAAGAACCCTATTTATACATGCAATTCAAAAACCCTAAATTTCTCCCAAAACAGAAAATAATTGAACACCCTCTTACCCAAAACCTAATCGGTTGTCTGCAAATCCGCTTGTGCGGCTCTGAGAACTCCTTACTCTGATTTTCCCTTGATTTGATGTAACCCTAACCCTAGTTCTTCCTATCTCAGACTTAGCTTCTAGGGAAGAAGCTATGAGTGAGATAGAGAGAAGCTAGGGGGAGAAGGTGGTGCGGTTGGTGGCTGTGGTGTCAGGGAAGAAGATGGTGGTGATGGTTCTGGTATGGGTGAAGGAGGTATGGTGGTATGGTCGGGGAAGAGAAAGGTGGCGCTGCAGAGGTTTTCTCTGAGAGTGTCGGGTGAGGAAGAGGAAGAAAGAGAAAGTGGAGTAGGGTTTTGGTTCGATGGGTGAAGATATAGGGGTCTTCAGTGTGAGGCGGGGGCATCGATGTTTGATGAGGATAAAGGAGCGAGCGTTGGATCTTGATGAATCCGATGCGTGACTCGATGCGACCGTAGGATGAAAATCTAACGGCTCGGAAGGAATGGGCTCGGATCCGGGTCGTGGGTCAAGTCTTGGATAGCTCGGGCCCATGTCTTGTAGATGGGTTGCTCCTTGTTGGGTTGCAACTATTGCGCGCGCGGGCTTTGGCTTTCTGCTCCATAGACGCTTGCCTCCAATTTTCTGCTCTTTTGGCTCCTCCGATTCTCCGAACTTTATTTATAACCTAAAAACACAAAATTAATTAAAACAAATACTTATTCTTGAAAACAAAGAAAATACAGAATCTGGGATAATATCTGATTTCTGAGTACAAAAGATGAGTTAAATGCCAATAAATAGATGTATAAATATGCAATATTTGGCACTCATCAAATACCCCCAAACCTGAATTTTACTTGTCCTCAAGTGAAACAGAAATTAGGAAATCCTAACTATACCACTGTCGCGGGTCTCTCGAATGCATTTAGCGTATGCACTAAGCCTTTAAACCCCTAGGTGTCCCTAGTGGACGAGTTGTAGTCTCGTGAGGGTTTACCAGAGGTGTACCCACAAAACCTTCTACAATTTCAGAGTGTAAAAGAGTCTCAAGCATCCAAGGAGCTATGAGGACATAGAATTTCTGCATGCTAGTAACACGAAGTTAGAACTACCAAAGAACGCATTCTCATCCTTAAGTGCTGAGCGAGAAGTAACCATACCATATGAAAGAATTCGGATTCGATTGTGATCATAAGCCTCGAATTCTGCCTCACCATTGGGGTTTTATGATAATTGCACTCAAAAAGATCGCTTTTTTAGTCTCTCATGTGTGCAGGCAGGAATAAAGAGAGAAATCCTGCACACGTTGTAGGTAAGAAGGATAACCTTCCGAAATAATTTCTGGAGACTCCACAGAATTGTGGACAAAAAGAATCTTTTCTGATGATCTCTAAGAAAGGAAATCAACCATTAGCAAGGGTGGGAGTACTCACTTACCTTCTCACCCGATCGGCAATTAATATCACTCTCTCAGCATTCATAGAAACGTCTTCAATCTTCGGTCTTCGGTCTTCAACTGTTGATGATGAACTTCTGAACTTCACAAAAACTTGACAAACATTTTTTTTTTAAGTACATGAAATGAAAATAATAATACAACTCAATATATATATATATATTATTTTTTTTAAATTTTAAATTTTTTTTTTGCCATGAAAATTACAATAAAACAATAAAACTCAATTTTTCACAAACTTCATTAATTCTCATCTTCTTTTTCTTTGTTGCACGTGAACCTTGGACTATTTCAACTTTTCTTCAAATATTCTGCTGATGCTCCGCTTGCTGACGATGATGTGTTTCTATGAATCTGTTGATGTTGCTGAGAGTGAGAGAGTGATGCTAACTGCAAATCGGTATTTAGAAGAAGTTTTCATCTTTAAACGTCACCCTCATGATTGACGGAATTAGCACTCAAGAGATCAAAAATAGTGCTGAAAGTGGTGCGAAGTTGGGTAGCTCACCATTCCTACCCGGAATTGACGTACGGTGACACACACTCTAATGACTTTTCTAGAAAGTTGCAAAAATTGAAGGTTGGTGCCTCACTTGATGTAAAATGGGTAGTCTCCACTATGGGTGATCACAATTCTACTACCGAATATCTAAACAAAGACCTAATTCGCCCTCCGGTATGGTTAAATCCAACTTTAACGCTCTAATCAACTAAGAAAACCGATTGTGTTCTCCAGTACTTCCAAGTTCTGTTATTTCGGTCAGACTCTCTATGTAAACATATCTAGAAGCATGCTAGTGACTCTAAAATCTCTAAAAGTTGGAGGTTTTTATGCAAGTATTTACAAAGAGTTTTGAATTTTTGAATTTTTTTTTTTTTTGAAAAGAAAGACTAAAAACTCTATATGCAAATGCACCCCCAAACCTAAATCAAACATTGTCCTCAATGTGTCAACAGATCATAAGAATATAAAGAGTCACATACCATGAGAACTATGCTGATAAGAGAAAATGGAAGAGATTACCGGTATGTCGGCGGGAGCAAGGTTAGAGCTTCATTTGTCAAGGCTAGAATCCAACATTCTCAGCGGAGATCATATCGGATTAGCATAATATATGCGCAAGAAGACTCAACCGATTCAAGAAAGAAAATTTTAACAAGTCCTACTGGATTATATACAATGAAAATTCACCATATACCAACAATCTAAAGAGTTGAGGATCAACCCAAAAGACGATATGTACAAACATCAACAGCCTTACACAAATATAACATGAGAGTGCAGGTAAGATTGCATATGTGAACAAGTTACCCCCAAACCTAAACTTGTCAACAGATGTGTTTTTGAGCACAAAATCTTGCAAAATTAAAGGTACATCATGCACTAGGTCTAACTCAAAATGAGTTTTGCTAAGAACAGGCAGACATACACATTCCAACTGTGGCTCCTTAAAAGTGTTATACTTTGATGCAAAATAGTCCAAGAGGACTTGGGAAGCACAAAGCTCTAGGCCTAAATTAGGCATTTTCAGAAAAGTTGGTTTTGCAATTTTGTTACAAACTACACCTAGGTTTGGTGGGGGAGTTTCAATCTGTGCCTTAGGAGAGAGATTAGGTACATCTAAGTTGTTTTCATGTATAAGATCATTTGCACCATCACACACTTTCCTAAAGTCAGACAAAGGTAAATCATGCTCACTTGCATAGAACAATTCATCAATCTCCATGTCATAATCATCATAGGAGGCAACATATTGTGACATGGGCAGGGAATCAGACACAAAAATAATATCATGATCCAAAAGAACATTAGTGTCAACAGAAGATTCATCATTTCTTAAGTCACAAACAAGTTGTGTAGCATGCTCACTTTCACTGAAGAATTTCACAAACCCAAACTCAGAGTTAACATCACATGTATGAATGTTAGAAGAAGTATCATTCATAGGGTTCACAGAAGAGACGCCTAACGTCTCTGAACCCAAAGATTCCACCATATTTTCAGCATGCACATGCTCTTCTAACATATCATATTCATCATCATCATTATAACAAAAATGCATTTCCCTATTCAAAATTGTAGCATTT
Source organism: Papaver armeniacum (assembly GCA_023531295.1). Taxonomy (NCBI): domain Eukaryota; kingdom Viridiplantae; phylum Streptophyta; class Magnoliopsida; order Ranunculales; family Papaveraceae; genus Papaver; species Papaver armeniacum. The sequence continues at coordinate 102,400 of JAJJWW010015900.1, forward strand.
CTAGTGTACTCATTTACCTCTAGATTAGGTTCATGTTCTGTGTCAGTTGCATGAGTAGGAATAGAAACACTATTTTCAAAATTATCAGGAATAACAAACATCCTATCATAAACTTCTTTCCAATCTTTATTTTGTACCTCAATCAGGTTCATTTGAAGAATCATAGTGAGATGTTCAAGTGAAGGGGAGTCTTCACTAGTGGGTATGCATGTTTCATATGAAGGATCATTACATGGTTGTGCACATGGTTCACTAGAGAAGGGATGATCATGCATTTTCCATCCAAGTATATCATTGTTTTGCTCTATGAGCTCTTCCATTAGTGATTGCATACAAGGAGTTGGGGAGTATAGAATTGTTCATCTCCCCACTGTGGTTGATGATACATGTGCTCATAATGATTAGGGTATGAATATTCAAGGTCAGGGCCATGAGAAGGTTCATAATATTCCCTAAAATCACTATGGTCTGTGGGGAGTTCATAACATGAATCATGCCCGTAAGCAAGTTCTCTGATGGATTTGTTTTCATTCCCAGTTGCAGACCAAAATCCTGACATGATCTAGCAACTCAATTTGAACTCAAAAAGAAGCACAGCTTAGCACACATCAAATCATATCAACACAGAGAAGCAAAGGTGATACAAGAAAATGGCACCCAATTTTTAGAATTAAGCCCACAGGAGTGCTTGGTGTTGCTGCAATTGTGCAGCCCAAGTTATGCAAAGCCCAGTTGCTATGCAAAGCCCAGGTTGTGTGCAAATGCACAGCTGTTGTGGGCTCAGTTTTGGTTTAAGTGGGCTTCAGTTTTGGTTTAAGTGGGCTTCAGTTTTTGTGCACGGCCTAGTTATGTGGGCTTCAATGGTTGTGCAAAGCCCAGGTTATGTAAAGGTGCACAGGTTAGTTTATGCAAAACCCAGTGCACAGTGGGCTTCAGTTTGGCTTATGTGGGCTTTGGTTTATGTGGCACAGTGGGCTTCTGTTTGGTTGCACAGGCAATTAATTTAGACTCAAACAGAAACACCCATAGCACACCAAGCAAGAATAGCACTCAAACAACCAATGGTTTTGTCAAGACAGGGAGGCTATGCTCAATTGCATCAAAAGATAGTTTTCAGGGTTTGCGCAAATGGATGCCAAATGTTGCACTGGTTAGCCAAGGTGCAATTGCACATCTCAGAGGATAGCAACTAGTTGGGGTTATGCATGCAGACACAGTGTGTGCAGAGCTGTTAGGTCAACTGTTTCAGTTGACAGCAAGCTAGAGAGACTAAGTTGCAGCTCAGCTTATGCACATGACAGCTCTTGTTATGTGGATTTTAACACAGATTTAAGCGAAACACAACAGATGACACACTAATGCAAGTACACATGAGACTTGAGAGTGCACAGGGTAATGAGCATGCAAGGGGTTTGGCAAACACCATTTTCACTGGTTGTGTACCAAAAAGGTAAGATCGACGGCTCAACAGGTTCAACAATTTTTTTTTCCAGATTTGCACCATAAATAGCCACACAAGTCTGTCAACAAGTTTGCATAGGTTCGCAGGCTTATACAGCACAGTTAGGCACAGAGTCGCAATGCACAGAACAGTAATGCATAGAGCAAAGGAAAGCTCAAGATTTTATCAGGTGATCGCGGCTCAATAGGTTCAGCATGTCAAAGATGCTATTCATGGTTTCACTGATCAAAAATGTGCAAAGATGCAGGGCAGGTACAACAAATGAGTAGATGATCAATTTAAGCACTTTACATCAGTTTTGACATGCCACAGAGAGTGTCAACTGGGTCAGTTGACTTCAATATTCACTGATCATGCACAGATATGCAAGGATTCACAGGGTTTGTGGTAGACTTGGCTATCCAAGTTGTAACACAAGCTCAACAGCTATAGGGGCTGGAGATGGGCTCAGAGCAATGTAAGTGTCTTGGTACAGAACACACAAGCACAAGGATTTCAGGTGTGAGCAATACCTAGCAAGGCAGCTAGTTTATCATGCAAAGATGGTGTATCATGCACATATTCAGAGGTATTCAGCCAAATTTCAGTGTTTCACAGATTAGTAACAAGTCTGGCTAAACTTAAATTCACAGCTCATGCATCACAGAATCATGTTTGTGCCAATCAGGGTATGCAAGAAGCATGGTTGAAGATGCCAGCTGGGGTTTGCAGCTTAAACTCACAGCTTCAGGGGCTGGAGTTAAGCGCAAGTCTTGATGAATCCAAGGAATCACAAAGACACTTACACAAACAAAGACTCGGCTCAGATGGCTTATGCACGAGATCATGGCATTCTCAGCTAGCATGTGGGTAGGTCAATACCAACAATGTGTATTTGCAAGGCTCAAGTTATCATGCAGTCAAGGTGGTGCTTAGGTGAGCTACAATCGACTTCAGGGGTGATTGCACACAACACAAGTTTAACAGGGTCAGTTGACCCTTTTGGTTTTCAATGGTTATGATTAGGGTATGCAGAATCAATTAGGGTAGTTGATATCAACCAGCCTAGTTGATATCACACAAGGTTTGTAGCAAGTTTGTTTGTACTTGTTGTAGCTCAAACTCACAGCTGCAGGGTAACTAAGTTATCATGCAAGCATGGGTCACAGATGCACATACAGAGATGCTCAGCAACTTTTCAGTGATGCACAATTTAGCTTAATGTTAGTGCGCAAAGTAACGAGGCAATGCTCAAAGAACAGGTGATAAATTCCTACACATGCTTATCATGACATGGCTCAGTTCAAAGACATGGCACTAGTTCAGCAGGCATCTTGGTTATCAGGGAACATGGTTTATCATTTATGCACATATGAAGTACAATGAAGTTCTAGAGTGACCAACCATTTTTAGCTCCACTAACAACTGCGTTCTGTTCCTCTACTTTCCTTGTTTCACTGAGATATGTTGCAGGTACTGCTGGTGCAGCTCCTTCTGATGCCTCTCATTGGGGTTGTATCGCAGGCACCTGTTTACTCAAGAGAGATTTTTAGTTCCCAGAAATGTGCAGTTACATTAACAGAACCACTACACAGAGTCATCTAGCAAAGATGAGGGTTTAGCAATTAAGGTCATAATGCAGCTGAAATGACACAAATGTGACAGATTAACCCACTCAAGCTTGAGCTCAGGCTAGGCCACATGCTAAATGGGATGGTGAGTGCAATGCACAGATGCACTATGATCCCACAGCTGAGATGTTGTAAGCTAAGTCACAGAGAGAATGATGCAAAGTATGCAAAGATGTTATGCAAACTAGCAAGAAGTACTAAGAGAATGCAATTACGATAGGCTAACTGAAAATGCAGAAATGGAAAACTACAGTTAATTTACACTACTATAGGGCTAAAAGTAACAATTCAAGATGAGTATATACAGGGAGAAATGAAAATCAGTTAAGTGCTAGCCAATAATCGACACAGCACACGCCAAGTCCCCGGCAACGGCGCCAAAAACTTGGTAGGCTAGGAAAGATGCCTACGACTATGTCTACTGCAAGTGCACAGGCCTATTGGAGGCAAGGGCAAGCACAGGTCGATCCCACAGAGACTTGTGGAGTGTTATGTTGATCTAAGGCTTACTCTAATTGATTTCAAGAAAAGTGACAAATTTGTTTGGGTTGTCGATGCGATTTGAATGGGATAATAGTGATTCTAAGGAAGTTAAAATAGATTGTAAACAATTAGGGAAAGAGCACTAGGGCGGTGAATCCACCACCTGATCCTATGCTAAGGCAATTTCTAACCAAACTATATTCTTGATTCATTCCAGGGAAGAATAACATGGATAAAGTATTGGTTAATCTCACACACTCCCCCCTAGTATAGAGTGTCTTCTTACAAAGACACTCTATCACAGTTCATGTGCTCAATTAGCTAATTCAATATTTCTAAAACAATGAAGCATGACAAGAACACAACATGAAGATGAATTACTTAGCATATTATCAGGGGTTTCAACAACACCCTAGTTAAGAAACTTAGAGCATAATTCAAATGGTTAAAACATAAATCAAAATACAGTTGGTGCTCTGGCTAGCCCAGGCATAAACTCTAACACACACCCAAGAACCCTATTTATACATGCAATTCAAAAACCCTAAATTTCTCCCAAAACAGAAAATAATTGAACACCCTCTTACCCAAAAACCTAATCAGTTGTCTCGTCTGCTTGTGCGGCTCTGAGAACTCCTTACTCGATTTTCCCTTGATTTGATGTAACCCTAACCCTAGTTCTTCCTATCTCAGACTTAGCTTCTAGGGAAGAAGCTATGAGTGAGATAGAGAGAAGCTAGGGGGGAGAAGGTGGTGCGGTTGGTGGCTGTGGTGTCAGGGAAGAAGATGGTGGTGATGGTTCTGGTATGGGTGAAGGAGGTATGGTGGTATGGTCGGGGAAGAGAAAGGTGGCGCTGCAGAGGTTTTCTCTGAGAGTGTCGGGTGAGGAAGAGGAAGAAAGAGAAAGTGGAGTAGGGTTTTGGTTCGATGGGTTAAGATATAGGGGTCTTCAGTGTGAGGCGGGGGCATCGATGTTTGATGAGGATAAAGGAGCGAGCGTTGGATCTTAATGAATCCGATGCGTGACTCGATGCGACCGTAGGATGAAAATCTAACGGCTCGGAAGGAATGGGCTCGGATCCGGGTCGTGGGTTAAGTCTTGGATAGCTCGGGCCCATGTCTTGTAGATGGGTTGCTCCTTGTTGGGTTGCAACTGTTGCGCGCGCGGGCTTTGGCTTTCTGCTCCATAGACGCTTGCCTCCAATTTTCTGCTCTTTTGGCTCCTCCGACTCTCCGAACTTTATTTATTACCTAAAAACACAAAATTAATTAAAACAAATACTTATTCTTGAAAACAAAGAAAATACAGAATCTGGGATAATATCTGATTTCTGAGTACAAAAGATGAGTTAAATGCCAATAAATAGATGTATAAATATGCAATATTTGGCACTCATCACTAAGTGCATTTAAGAAACTGGGAGTCATTGTCCGGGAAACTACACGGAAAGAATCATTATCCACTAACAGGGGGGCATCGCAGATATTTGCGAGAGCTTCGCAAGTAGCAGAAAAACGATCATCTCCCATTCCTTGCATATAATCAGAGAAAACACTAGACAATTGCGCCATAACAGATTCGACTGAATGATTCTCCTTCGCAAAAGAAGTATCAACCTCATTATTATCTTCATTAGAGTTTTCGCTGGTTTGGGAATTAGAGTGAGAAGAGGGATGGATTTTCCGTTTTTTAGAAGATGGAGCAGAAGATTTATCCTTGCGAAGAGTGATTTTATTCTTGCCTTTAGTCTTCGCAGCTTCAGAAATATCATTCTCTTCAACGCCAACCTTCGCACACGAATGAAGATAAGAAACAGAGGCAACAATATTGTTAAAAATAATAAGGAAAAATATTTCTTACTTCATCCGTGATTGAACGAAGTATCCCCAGAGTACTCGCCTTTGGATTTCTTTTGTAGCTCCTTCTCAATTTGATGATCTGAAAATTTAACAAGTTTAGTAGATATAAAAGGAAGGAAACATCGCAAAATGAATGAAAGTTGGAAAGTATACCTCTTTTGCTTTCTCGGGCCAATTAAATACCCAAGGATGATAATTTGCGAGATTCGCAGGCAGTATACTGGAACCTGAAATATAAGGTCCATTCAAAAATAGCGGAAAGACACACCATTTCTCATCTTTAGAGAAACGAGGAACATTGTTCTTGCCAGAGTGCCAATCAATATCTAACATGAGTATCTTATCGTCGGGAACGTTCTCTTTTCTTTTCAATCGAGCACCCCAGCGAGATTTATCATTTTTCATATTTATCACTTCATAATTTTCAAAAAGTTTTTCTCGAGTACTTGTCGACTATCTCTAAATTTGCGAATTTAGGATCTCTGACGTTATCAGGATATAGAGATCCTTTACCGGCACCACGATTGGCGAATTCAAGCATTAGACGGATGCAATCACCACTTAATTGATAAATAGCTCGCGAGAATTTCTCATGAGCAAGGATTTCATAGAACAAAGGCAGTTCGGGATCGTAGAGAGGAATGGGAAGACCTGCGAGGAGTTGACCTAGCGAGATTATGATTTTCTGATCATCACAATGATGATCAGTAAATAACTTTGCAGAAAGAATAGATGAAGATTCTTGATTGGGAATAGTAGACAAACTGAAACCCTTCTCTTGTAAACTCTTTTGAGTCTCACCCAAAAAGGTTTCATATCTACGACCAGGTGGAGCCATTTTCAGAATATGGGAATGATTAGAGAATTGAAGATCAAGAGAAAGAAGAAAAGAAAGATTTACAGTAGCAGAAACGCAAATTGCGGAGGAGGAGAACTGAAGAAAAGTTGCAGAGAGAAAGTAAAAAAGAAGAAGAGGAGGATGAGAAAACTATATATAGAGAAGAATTATCGAGAAGATAAATGCATTTAATGCGAGAGGGGAAGTGAATGGTCAAGAAAAAATGGTTGAAAGAGACGTGTCAAGAAAAGAGTGGAAGAAGAAACATGTGTAATAAATTCTGTGTAGAAGTACGGGATCGTAATGAGATAAATATGAACAAGTTGCGGCATTTTTATCGATTCTCATGACATTCTCTTCTTCGCAGAGAAGACATGAGAAGAGGCAAGATGTAGGATCAGAATATCGCAACATCAATATCTCGCGAGATTAGTAAGCGACAGCATCGCGAAGGCGTCGCAGAAGAGTAATATAAATGACGCAATGAATGACGACAGCCAAAACACGAGAAAGATGTGAAGATCTAGCGAAGTTTAGGAGTGTCGCGAGATTACATACTTGTACACTTGCGATATTTCGCAAGTCATTCCCGAAAATAAAGGACAGCATAGATGTCATCCATTGTATACTACCCTATATAAAGAGTCGAATAAGCCTGTTGTGGGGGATCCTTTTTTCCGAGTGTTAGACAAGTCATTAGGAGAGAGAAAGTTTGTAGTGATTGTAATTTCTTTAGCTCTTTTCCATTTTATCTTGTAAACGTTCAAGGAATTAATCAATAAAAATCATAGTTATTCATCTTCAAATGTCTTAGTTGTGTGGATTCTTGTGAGGGGTGTAGTGTAGGATTTCCTGCAACTACATAGCGATTGGCAGTCATAACTTCTGGTTATTCTATAAACATGTGTAGATACACTTTACACTCTTATCACATGTCTTTAGTTGTTTCAGTGCTAGAATTGTGCCTTTGAAAGCTAGATTGACATATCCATTTGCTGTGAGCTAAAACTGAATTGCACATGTCACATTTCATGGAATCTGAGCTTCTATTTTGTCCTAGAACTTTTCTTAGCTTTTTGTTTACTCGAGGACGAGCAAAAGGCAGGTTTGGGGGTGTGATCAGTGCCTAATAATGCATATTCCTATATCATTTTGTTATCTTTTATCACATCTCAAATGCTTCAATGTCGTATTTTAAGTCAAATTATGCATTTTGCGTCTCGGGGTGTCAATAATATGTTTTGTTGTAATTATTGATATTTTGTGTTTGTTTTGTAGGAGTGATGAATATTTGGAGGTTCATAAAATGAGCAGGTGGCTGGAGGTTAGAATGTCAACGGTATAGAAAGTGGAATTCACGTGTGACTTAAGGATCAACTCATATCAGAAAGTAGATGGACTGAAGAATGGGCTAACCATGTTTGGAAAATGAGAGAACAAATTAAAACTTCATACACCTAAGCCAGGTACAATCATCCAACACCCAAACACGCCCTTTATCACTCTTCCCATTTCCATTTCCCAGAACAGAACTAAAAAGAAATCATCTTCTTTCTTACTCCACCCGACAACTGCACCCATTCTTCTTATCTTCTGCCAAACCACCAGCACCGCCTATCTCTCTCAAGCTGTCAAACCCATATCTTCTCTTTCCCTAATCAATCAGATGTCGAATTAGTACTCATATTATTTCACCCATTTCAAGCTTTCCCTAGATATCAATAGTTATTACTCAAGGAACAATAGGGCGGCGAATTTGTCTTCAACAGCAGTGAGAATGACAAAGGAGAGATCTGAATTTCTAGTTCTCTATAACGTCAACATCGTCATACAATTAGCTATTGAAAGTAATAGGGTGGCTGCGAATGAAGACTATCCACAGTGGTGAGTCCCAAGAACAAAAAATCCATAAATTTATGATTGTATTTGTTGACTATGGGGATTGTGGAGAATAGAGGAAAACTTTTGTATAAATAGAGAAGGGAGTTGTAGATGGAAGATTAAGCCCGGAGTAGCCGGTGCAATTAGTAGTAGTAATTTTTAGGTTTTAATTTCGATCTTCCTATGTTCTAAACATCTCTGCTAGGGCAGAGATGAAACCCCTTGATAATTAGAAATACTTGGTTTGATTTTACTTTGTTCTCCATGGAATTTCAATGAAAAGCATGATTAATTTCTGAATTTTGGCAAATTGCTTTCACCTTGTATGTCAAGCATCCTAGGTAGTTGGGTTTATTCTTTGTCAATATTCAAGCCTATGTAAACTGTTTTTAGTTTAATCTGTGATTTCTTGTGCCTTAGAAAGACATGTAAAACTAGGGATTGACATCTTTTGCTGAGATTAATTCATCATAGTTGTTAGTGATTATATCACATATTCAAGGTAGTTTGAGGCTAGAACTTCTATAGCTCCTTGATTGAAAAGAGAGCTAGTGTATCAAACTAGGGAATTTCTATGCATCTAGGTGGTGGATTCAAAGCCCTAACTTATCATTATATCATTTTCAATATTGCTTCTTTTGTGTTTCATCAACATCATCTAGTCGTTTCGACACACAACCAAAACCCTTTTGTTACTTCTCGTTTGAATCAGTATAGAAAGACTTTGGAATCAACTCTACACCCACCTTGTCCCTGTGGATCGACCTGTATTTGCACTATACACAATAAGGCATTGTGCACTTGCAGTTATAATTGTAGGTATCTCTTCTTTCTTAGCCTACCATCTGTCATGTCTTCTGAGTCAGAGCTTTCCACATCAGATAAATGTGCAACTGAAGGCGCTTCTTTAGTAGTCACCTTTTCAGCATGAATCCACGTTTGTCCAAGGACCATATCATATCAAAGATCCTCCCTGATTATGTGATATTTGGTTTCTGCCCAGGTTGAACCAATTTTCATTTTAAGAATGATGTAGCCATACACATCTCTGGGTATACCCTCATGATCCTTGACTGAGATAAGAGCATGTGTAGCTTCTTGTCGAGTAATGCCTACAGCTCTAAGAGTCTTTAAAGGATTAATATTGACAACCGTTCCAACATCGATTAGCGCTCTTTTGAACTCATTTCCTTTGAGATGGACTGTGGCAAGAAGTTCCTAGTCGTACATCTCCTTGTCTGTGACTGGAGGTTCAGGGAGCGTTTCTGGAATGGACAAACGTTTTCCTAACACTATGTGATTCAAAGCCATGAACATGTCTTTCCTCTGAGCCTTTGAAAGATAAAGCACTTCAGATACATGCTCGATCAAGGATTGAACTGCTTCTTTGACGGGTTGTTCAGAGAGGGTGAAAGTCCTGATTGGGAGATGATTTCTGTGCACCCCTTCAGTCCCCAGTTCTCCTGAATCAACCTTTTATTTGAAAATGCGCTTTAATATTTGCAATCGCTTGTTGGATGATTGGAAAATCTATGAAATCGGCAATAACGTAGATTTTACATCTCCTCTTCAGTTGGTTCTCTCCTGATAGGAGGCAGTTTGATCGCACCATCTTGGATCCAGACTTCTAATAGTTCGATCACCTCTTCAATGGGAAAAGGAAAGTGAAAAAGAGGGGTCTAATAACCACACCCAACAATTCGTTTGGTAATCTGAATAGAAAAACTCCAATATACTTTCAAGAGGATCAACTAGACAGTTAGACTGAATCTAGAGAAAAGTATATCCAAGAGTTATGTATCCCTGTTTCACAATGTAATCAGCAAATCAAACAGATAGAATCCGCGAGCCTGATTATTATGTGAAACAACTTGAACTGTACCAAAGACCAATGTTCAAGGATCAATCAACAACTAAAGGTTGGATTTCCCAATTGATCGATTAAACGCACAACCTGTGATATTTCAATTATATAAAAAAATATAATGCGAAAAAGAAATAACATAGACACCAAAAGTTTGTTAACGAGAAAACCGCAAATGCAGAAAACCCCCGGGACCTAGTCCAGATTTGAACACGACCCTGTACTAATCCGCTACAGACACTAGCCTACTACCAATGAACTTCAGACTGGACTGTAGTTGAACCCTAATCAATCTCACACTGATTCAAGGTACCGTTGCGCTCCTTACGTCTCTGATCCCAGCAGGATACCACGCATTTGATTCCCTTAGTTGATCTCACCCACAACCAAGAGTTGCTACGACCCAAAGTCGAAGACTTGATAAACAAATCTGTCTCACACAGAAAAGTCTATGGGAATAGATAAATTTGTCTCCCACAGAAATACCTACGAGTTTTGTTCCGTCTTTTGATAAATCAAGGTGAACAAGAACCAATTTATATACCAGACTTATATTCCTGAAGAACAGCCTAGAAATATCAATCACCTCACAATAATCTTAATCATATAGTAGCGAAACAAGATATTGTGGAATCACAAACGATGAGACGAAGATGTTTGTGATTACTTTTTATCTTGCCTATCGGAGATTAAATCTCGAGCCAATCTTAAAGAAGATCGTACCCAAACACGATAGAAATAGAAAGATCAGATCACGCAACTACAGAGAAAATAGTCGGGTCTGGCTTCACAATCCCAATGAAGTCTTTAAGTCTTTAACTTACAGGGTTTCGTGAAAAAACTAAGGTCAAAGGAGAATCGACTCTAGCTTATGCAACTAGTATCACACAGGAGGTGTGGGGATTAGTTTTCCCAGTTTCTATAGTTCTCCTTTATATAGTTTTCAAATCAGGGTTTGCAATCTAAGTTACCTTGGTAACAAAATATTCAATATTCACCGTTAGATGAAAACCTGATTAGATTCAAGCTAATATCTTTCAACCGTTAGATCGAACTTAGCTTGTTACACACAAATGAAATGTACCTTTATTTAGGTTTATGTAGCCGTACCTAAACGTGTACACCATGTTGGCTCAACAATAGTTAACCAAGGTTAGCCACCTGAACACTCTCATATCAACCTTATTCATCTTAACCATAACTAGTTCAAATGACTCAAATGAAACTAGTTAAAGAGTTGTTCAATTGATATATTCTCATATAAGTATACAAGAACACAATTGAAGCACAATCGGTTCGATTCACTCAAATCAATTCATGAACATTATATCCACGGTTTGCAAAGAATTCATTCCTTAATATATAAATATATTAGTTCATTTACTAAACCGATTTTAGAACTTTAACCTTCAAGTACGCAAACATGTACGCATACTTGAAATGCCCGGACTGAAATTGGGTTTTGCCAGTACGCGAACATGTACGCATACCACCAATCCCAGCAGAAAAACTCAGACATGAACCTTACGCCAGTACGCATACTTAGATTCTCGGATTTCGCAAACCAACAGGTACGCATACGGGTATGCATACTATGGTTCCCGGACATGGATTACATATGTGCAAGAGTACACAACATGTCATAATCCGACAATGGTTAAGTGTTTCAAACTCTTATTTTAATCATTGAAACTTTCTTAGAGGATGACAATAGCCGTTTTCACACACTATTAGCATCAAAACAATTTTCAAGTTATTGAAATAACCATAACGAAACATTCCAATTCTACACCAAATGATTGTATCACACAAACCATATAAGATGTTACTCGGAGATTTTCACATGATCAAGATGAACTTGGTCGAAGCGAAAGCTTGCCAACACATATTTCGAGAAATATGTAAGCGAGTTAAACTCAGCTCGAAATCTCAAATGTGTATAATAGAAAACTATATCGTAACACGACTTATGTCTCAATATAGGAGATAGAGTAGAAATAGACTTTACAAGTGATAGATGAGTTTCAGTCTCCACATACCTTTTTGTTGATGAAGTTCCACAAGCTCGGCTTAGTAGTTCTTCGTCTTCAATGATGAACGCCGTGAAGTCTAATGCTCAACTACACAATCTATCCTAGTCTGAAACATCTATAAGTAGACTAGAAATCAAGACTTATAGTCTTAATCACTAACATTGACAAACAAGCTTGAGATATCAAAGGTTGCGAGTTCGACCAAGCAGTGCTCTAACAATCTCCCCCTTTGTCAATTTTAGTGACAAAACTATCAATACATATGGATACAAAATACATAAACTTCTCATCCAAATGCTTGATCTCCTTGGTTCTTCAGCATTACTCAAAATCTTCGTGACTTCCAAGTACTCCAATGATTCCAAATGTGTTCAATTCAACATCATAGTTGTCGAAGATCCGTAGCTATAACAATGAGAAAACAATAGCTCTCAATCATTCTTATACAGTGTCATAGTATCATTATACAACATCAAAGTTCAATTGTATCACAACTTTGAAAACAATAATATGGTGATATATATCACTCCCCCTTAGTCAATACTTCATCACGCAATGAAAACCACTCCCCATTACATAATGATCCGTAAACCATATGTATTTGTAGTGTGAACTACACATTAATTCTCCCCCTTTTGTCAATAAAATTGGCAAAGGTAAGAAAATTAGTGGGATCATATGAAATTTTCATAGAGATACTTCATGACCAAAAGAGAACAACATATCAACTTGTTTAGATGCCATCATATAGTCGAAAATACATGCATTCATCAAGGAGTTTATAGAGATACAAGATAACCCCTACAATATTCCATAGCCGTACTCCCCATAAAGATTTGGCAATTAAGCACAAGTTCAATTAAGAACTCTCCCCCATAAAATGTCATTCCCGAAAAACAACAAGAGCGACCTTACTTTTACAAGAAAAGAAGGATTTATTTGAACATTAACAAATCACATGAAACATGAATTTGTATCCAAAAATCACAATTGTATTAACCACAAGGAAAAATGATCAATTCAATTGGCCATGCTCAACATAAGAGAACTTACGGAGCAACACAGTATATGCACAAAGATGTGGATCAGGGAAACACCAATACTGCGGAATAAACAAAGATTCATTCTATTTTTCATCACTATTTGCACAATGACATACAATAGACTTAATCTTTGTAAACAAAAGTTCATCCTTTCTTTCATCAATATTTGCATAATGACATAAAAGGCTTAACTTTTGTAGTCAAAAGTTCATTCTATCTTTTATCAATACATTCATACCGACATAATAGAGATAACTTTTGAACAAGTATGGGGCAGTCAAGGTTCATGGGCGTAAACAACATATCCCATAACAATTTGCAATATATAAAACCATAAAGATTAATACTGCAAAAATCATCTTCCAAATAACTTTGAATTTAAATAAATAAATCTAAAAACATTGCAAGATGAAAATGTTGGCAATAGCTATGTGTACTCACAATAATGGCTATTCCAAACCCTAGTTATCCTTCTTAAAAACAAGAATAAATTCTCATAAGAAGTTTCCTAGAGACCAAGAAAAACTCGTAATGCACATATAAGCACTAGTACAAAAGTAGGCTTTAGACACGCCAAATATAAATTTCCATGCCACGTTTTTTGTTTTTGGCGTGTCTATAGGGTGGAAGTCTACCCTGTAGCCACGCCATGTTTTATTGGCGTTTCCATTGGGGTGCTTTCAGTCACGCCAGGGTTATTGGCGTAGCCAAATATCACCATTTAGTCATACTAACTTTTAGGTTTTTAATGGGAGTGTCTGTAGACCACTCTATGGCCAAGTTAAGCACTTGTAGCGTGTCCAAAACAATAGTCACGCCACTTTAGGCGTGGTTAAAAAGTTGGTTTTATTGGACACGTTAGTTTGCGTGTCCAAAGTGTAAGTTTTGTAGACACGCCATTTTATTTGCGTGGATGAAAAGTCGTTTTATTAGACACGCTAGTATGCGTGTCAAAAGAATAAGTTTTATAGACACGCCATTTTTTATGCGTGTCTAAAAAGTAAGTTTTATGGACACGCTAGTATGCGTGTCCATAGTGTAAGTTTATGGACACGCTAGTTCGAGTTACAGTACACGGGCAGTTACCGGGGCTCATGCCCCCTAGTCCACAAGACAATTTACATCTTACAGATATTAATTTTGGGCTAGTCCACAAGATAATTCACATCTTGCATATATTAATTTTGTCCATGGGATAATTTTAGAACTTAGTCCACAGACGGACTGGTATATTGCCACGTTAAGACTAACAGACTTATGGATGATGGTCTAAAGCTGGCTCGACCCTCAGAAAAAGTTATTGGTTTACGATGATAGTCAACAAACTCATTTTGCAATTTATCCCAAGTAAATTGTTTTTGAGTCCGCCTCTGGAAACGCCTATGTAAAGATCTTTTATCTGGTGTTTTCAAGTAAAATGAAAAGATATGATATTGCATATTGAATCAGTCTATTCTTCTTCTTTTTCATGAACATCTAAGCTGTATGTGGAGTGTGAATCTTTATAAAAACTTGCATTACACCAAAGACAACATCGCAATTTTTAAACTATAATTCAAAATAAATTTCATATTTTATTAATAGAAGAAGGTTTTTACAAGGTATAATCTCACTTAAACATAAGAAATTGAAATAAATAAATAAATAATGATCACATAAGAATGCCAGGAGTGAAAAAAAAATATCCAACAAAGTATAAACTCAATGTTTACAAAATACGAACATATGCATCAGAACATGCTATAAATGCCATCCCAAGCCCCGTAAATCATCAGAACATGTACTTCTCAAGCTTAAAAAAAATCAAGTTCCAGGTGTTTACCAGTGTAGACATATTCAGACCTTTGAATCAATGATTAAAGAGGGCCAGCGAGTTCAACTATTGGACAAGAAGTACTTCTGACACTGATAGACATATTTTTGTGTCTAATTTGATCTCAATACTATATTTTGTTAGCACTCGATTTTGTACTTATTATGGTGTTTTATGTGTGTGTAGGTATTTTTGGGGAATAAACATTTTTGGAAAATTCGGCTTGAAAAAGTGTCAAAAGGCACCCCGGAGGACGCTTACTATTCGGACTCGCAGTTTTGGCTAAGGGACATCCAATTACTAAGGGGCACACTAGCTGCTATTTGCACCCTAAGACACCCCAGTACTAATGGAACCCCAGCAATGGTTAGGGGGACTCCCATCTTCTTCACGGGAAGAACAAGTATTGGCGGGAAAAAAATAAACTTCACCTGCGTTGATTTCTGGATAGTTATTTTGAGAGATTTCAGCGGAATTTTGGTCGGGACTGAATTGGGAATTGCTGAGTGAGGTAAAACATGGTTGGTTACGTGTTTAATCTCGAAGAAAAGGGAAGATTACGTGCAAACAAGAAAACTGGGAAACACGGTTTCAAGGGAGGAAAACTCGGGATTTCCTGTGGTTTATTCGTCGAAGCTGTGTGTATAAATCTTCCTGGCACGAGTTGTACTCAATCAATTACGAGAAATCTGCATGATGGACTATGTGAACGCTGGACAGCCGCGTGAAAGAGTTATTGAAGGAAATAATCCCGAAGAAGAATAATGAATTAATTACGAGTTATCTTGGAGATTTCCTGGAGACGGAGACTATATAAAGGGAGTTAGAGAAGACAAGCGAGGAAGGGGGTGAGAGTGACGGAGCCTCAACAGAGCCGGAGAATCAAACTACAGAGAAACACCATTGCTGCTGCTGTGAAGAACACGAAGAACATAAGAAGCACACCCATCTGTCGTTCATGCTACAGTGATTGCGACCGTTCTGTAACAGGACACTTTCTTTATATCGATCTCTGTAATAGTGTTTTGCAACAATTATAAGCGTTGCAAACACGGTTTTTATTGTTTTTCTCCCATTTCATCATTTGTGAACCATTTTTGAGCAATGAAATCAACTTTTGAGCGTGTTTCCATGATGAAGAGCTAAACCATCCTCCGGGGCGATGGAGGAAGCCATTCTTCCAAAAGTTATGTGGTAAAATTTATTTAAATTTACTTATGCAATTCTTTTATGATTATTTGCACCGAATGAAAATTGAGTAAATGATTTTTATTAATTAGTTGTGTTTTCTCTTGATGAAGTATGCTTAGTTTAGGGCTTTTGATACTTCATGCTTGCGATTAACAATTGATGTTTTGAAAATCTAATTTAGGCAATGATTAGAATCACAATTTCTTTTGATTGGAGTTATATTGTCTAGAATTGCATGATAAACATTAACATTAAATCACATGAATTTTGGTGAATGGTGAAATCCTGAACCCCGGTCTCTCTAATATAGTCAGTTTTAATTTGCTTAGTCTTAAAATTTAAATCTAAAAGCACAGTCTTCACAAGTCTCAACGAACCTATTACTACAACATCATTGAAAATAACCATCAATTTTTGGCGCTGCCGACGCGAACTTGTCTTTAAGCTAGAGTTTTTTTTTTTAGGTTTTTTTCTTTTTTCAGGTTTTTATTTGTTTTTGTTCTTCTTTACGTTTTTGGGTTTTTGTCTTTTCCTTACAGAATTTGGAATTTGGAGCGAAAGAAATTTTGCCAAAGCTTTTGGTGAATACTTAAAGACTTGGAGTAAAAGGCAAAGCGAAAGGAGCGAAAGAAGAAGATTTTTTTTTATTTTATAAAAAAGAGAGCGAAAAAAAAAGAGAGACATTTTTTTTTTTTTTTTTTTTTTAGACTTTCCTTTTCTTTTGCACTTTATTTGTGGACTTTGGACTTTAAATTTTGGGACATTATTTTTAAACCCTACGGAAGGGTAGTTTAAATATAAACTGTGTGCATAGAAGGACGACGATTACGATATCGCCTCGGCCCCTTGGGTTCGTACACGACATTGGAGTCGTGGCCTGAGTCGACTACAACGGTTCATCCCCCGTCTGGAACGGGAGGTAAGTTTGTCGAAACACTCGCGAATCCCCTGTCAACGAGTTACTGTATTCCTTCGTTTGCATATATGCTGAGGAACTGAATACGGCTGCTTTAATTTCCTAGTAAAGGGCAAGGCCTGGCCATACAAGATAAGGGTTCGGATTTCATCACCGTTTGTAGTTGCAGGAAATCCTACACTACACCCCTCACTATATTTTGTAGATCTAAATCTTATTAATCATCTAAATTTCAAATATAAGTGCTAAAAATATAAATTGACACAAGGATTTTTTACGTGGTTCGATCAATGTGATCTACATCCACGATTCTTCACTATGATTGTTGAGGTTACATAAGAATTACATTTACAATCTCCATTAATGGATATTTTGTAGAGCTCTAGATCTAATTATTTGGGGAAGAAGATGATAAAGAAAATAAAATCTTTTTCTCTCTAAAAAATATCTCTCTCCAAAATATCTCTCTCTCTCCTACTAAAATTATCCTCCCTTTTCTCTCTCCTGCTCTCTTCTTTATATATAGGATATTACATAGTGGGTGACACTCATATTCTCGCGAGCTCTTTGATAATTTTGCAGGCTCTGCTACCTTCTCGAACTCTTCATACCTTTTTCGTATTTCGCCGGTGTCGTCTATTACGTTATTTTTGATGTTAGTCTGCGACGGTTTCGCAATGTTGCTAATGACAATATCGCGAGTACGTTGTTGTTGCGATATTCTGATCCTACATCTTGCCTCTTTTTCCTTGAATATTGCTTGAAGATCGATCTTTAAGGAAAAATCTGTTGTTGTAGTAATCTTTGATCTTTGTTGATGAAGGAACGAGCGAAAGAATACTGGACTTGAAAAGTACGTACTTGCCTCTATTCTTTTGCGAAGTTCCGAAGCTTTGCGAAGTAAATAAATAAGAAATACCATCCCGAAGTATATGAAGTATGAAGTATCCTTGAAGAAGTATAAGAAGTACTTAATCTTCTAAATATAAGAAGTATTGCGAATCCATCATGCGAAACTCTCGCTCCATGTTCTTTGCCTCATGCAATGCTCTATTCTTTTGCGAAGTTCCGAAACTTTGAGAAGTGAATATAAAGTATGAATCCTTGAAGTATAAGAAGTATTGCCTCTGTTCATGCGAAGTTATTATTCCATTTTTGGTGAAGATTCTTGTTGTTCACTGGTGAATATCTTCTTTGGAAGTGATTCTTGCCGAGAAGATAAAGAACATAAATTTTTTTCTTGGTTATCCATAATTGCCTCTGTCCTTTATCTTTGAAGGTAGAATCTTTAAGAAAATGTTGGATGAGGGAGTTGTATCTTCATTCTCATTTTGCCTCTGCCTCATGCTTTGTGCTCATGCGATAGTATAATCTCTTCAAGTTGCTTATAATTTTGCGAAATAACCACATTTCGCAAACTAATCACATTCTGAGAAATTATGACTCATTCTCTCATGAAATTCTGAATAATACCTCGAGAGATTCCAAATAATATCGCTGAGAGATTCTGAATAACACTCTTGAGAGATTATAAATAGTTCTGCTGAGAGATTCTGGATAATTCTGTAAAATTTTGTAAAATACTTGTGCGAGTATAATGCTTATGTAATGATTATGTTATGAAATGTATATGCAATGGTTATGCCATGAAATGCTTATGCAATGCTTTCATGATGCGATTATGATGCTTGTATGATGAGAATGCTTATCTACTGCAATGTATAGGTAATGTTTGTGTTACTTAGCTCATTTCGCTGTTCTAAAATTGATGTAGCTTTAAGTCGCTTCCATTCTTCATTTCTCTTATTTTGTCTCTAGTATATGCATTCCTCTTTGTGTATTTATTGTTTCTCGCAAGTTCTTACTTGTGCTTCATGTTTTCTTATTCCTGCACTTCATCCAAATTGTTTATGTTGAATTTTGTCATTGCGACAAGATCGCAGGACGTCTTTACATTTTCATGTAATAACCCCTTGATCTTGCCTTATCATTGTTTTTGTGTGGTCTTATTTTGCCTTCCTAGTTAAAGGTCTTATTTTGCCACCCCTCATTGCGACAATATGACAGGCCTAAATATTCTTGCGAACATAAAGCCCCATGACATTGTCGTCTTGCGACAAAATCGCAGGACGTCGTTACACTTTCATGTAATGACCCATTGATCTTGTCTTATCATTTCTTAGTATTATTGCCTCTGCAGGATGTTTTAGTTGCGATAATATGACAGGCCTAAATATCCTTGCGAACATAAAGCCCCCATGACATTGCCGCCTTGCGACGAAATCGCAGACGTCCGTACACTTTCGTGAAAAGACCCATTGATCTCGTCTTACCCTCGCGTTAGTATTATTGCCTCTCGCAAGATCATTGCACAAATATGACAGCCTAAATTTCCTTGCGAAAATAAAGCCCCATGACATTTGCGTCTGCTTTTGACACTCTCCCTAATGGAGGGTGTCGCCCTTATCATCTCCATGGTTGCCCCTTCAAGGAGGCGTACATCGGCCATACAAGGCTAGCTCCTCCCATCCGGTATTAACAACAACCAGTTGTTTCGCAGCCTCTTATCCCTTATACCTATAGGTTTTATGGTTACAAGGCTGCACCCTAAGTGGAGTTTTTTGAGCGAGTGCAAAGATGCGCCAAGACTTGTCAAGAGTGGTAAGGAAGTTCCATGCTCCCCGCACTCTTGACTCAACCGTGTACCTCGGCGCCTTGATCATACGCTGACTCCTTGAAAGAGACCTCGGCCGCCCAACTGTGGTATAACCTACATATATAGTTGGGAATCCAAGGTATCTCCAGGATAGGCTTTCATGGGCCCCAAATCGCATGACCCAGGTTCAGTGGGGGGTGTAACCTTTTTCCCGGGCCATGTTAAGAGATTCCCCTTATATGACGCACTTTAGGTCTTACATTTGCCTCTTACGAAATATAATTCGCGAACTAGGTGTACGCCATAAAGGTTCGTCCCATTCATTTACTCATTCATTGTTGTTAAACCATTCAATCATTCACTTTTGATTATCTCTTCTCATTATCTTTGAGAAATTATCGCATGTCTTCATTCTTTCATTCATCCTTTCATTCATTTCTTCATTTATGTCACTTCCTTCACTTATTCTTTCATTTCCGTCATTTCTTTCATTCATTCTCATAATAGCATATCATTTGCGGTTTGTCATTGTTGTCTCTTGCGAAGTATGTGATTTGCTTGCGAAGCTATCATCCTTGAAATATATGAACGTCACATAAAATATAAACATCTCACAAAGAAAAGAATTGTGAGAAATGAGATTTGAACCCTTGACTCGCTTCTTTATATTCTCGCACCATACCAACTATTCTAACCTCATTTGCGAAATTAACTTGCGTAGATAATCATCAACTTTCTTCTTTGCGAGATAAGCAATGTCTCAGGTGAAATTTTGCATAACAAAAATAAATGTGCGAGAGCAAGAATTGATCCTGCGACCTTCTCGCTCGCGTTCATGCCTCCCGACCAACCGTGCTAGCCAAGCCTCGCAAAATGTTTCTCGAAATAATCACTTACTTTCTTCTTGCGAAATATACTTGCGAAAAACCCATGCAAAAATACACGTTCGTTGAGATTTGAACTCGCGACCATGAACTCATTAATTTCGCAGATGACCAACTGTGCTGCCTCTTGTTTGCGAAAGAATGAAACAACCTTGCGAAATTATCCATTTTTTTCCCTTCTTTGCGAAGCAAAAAATTCTTTGCGAGGAGGGAGATTCGAACCCGCGACCTTAAGCTCCTCATGTTCGCCGTGACCAATTGTGCTACTCCTCCCCGTGCGAAAGGATCGCAGAATGCTAATACATGACTTATATTCACCCTTTGATATTCAAGGAAAAAGATGACAAAAATTCTTCGCGAAGGGTAAGACTCGAACTCGCGACCTTATGTTTATACTCTTCAAGTGACCAATTGTGCTAGTCTTTGTTTGTGAAAGAAACACACAATACTATAACTTTATTCACTTCTTCGCTCTCGGAAGTTCAAAAATATGTAAAAGGTGGGATTCGAACTCGCAACCCCAAGCTTATTCTCTTCGCGAATGACCATCTGGGCTACTTGCCGCTTGCGAAGGAAACACACAATGCTATAGCTTTATTCCATTTTTTCCCCTCTTGAAAGTTCAAAATATTTGAAAAAATATGATCGTGGCAAGATTTGATCTTGCGACATCAAGCTTCTTCGCTCCAACTCAAACCATCTGTGCGAGCTTCTTTTGTGATAAAAATCACAGCGTTTTGTTCTTATCCTTTTCTTCGTTCTTCCTTAATTTCCTTCAACAATTTTCCTCTTTTCTTTTCTCCGAATATGAAATCTTCCATTAAAAAATTAGCTTTCTTCCTTGAATTTCATCACAGTAACCTATATTTTTCTCTTCTTCTTTTCATGTCTTTGAATTGTTGACGGTGTTTTCTCCCTGAAAATGTGATTCTTTCCATAAAATTTCCATTTTTGAACCTAAATTTTATAGATCTAAATAAAAAGTATGAACAAGAACTACTTTTCATGGAAATTTCTCTTAAAGTTTATAGATCCAATTGAATTCATCACCAACAAGAGTTTTTTTTTTCTAAACTTTCTTGAACCAACAAGATTAGGTCCCTGTTTCTAGCAAGATATGTAGTTGCAGGAAATCCTACACTACACCCCTCACTATATCTTGATAATAATTTCTAGATCTAAACTTATTTGATATGAAAATGAAGATAAAAATGCTAAAATTTTAAAATGGACACAAGGATTTTTTACGTGGTTCGATCAATGTGATCTACATCCACGATTCTTCACTATGATTGTTGAGGTTACATAAGAATTACATTTACAATCTCCATTAATGGATATTTTGTAGAGCTCTAGATCTAATTATTTGGGGAAGAAGATGATAAAGAAAATAAAATCTTTTTCTCTCTAAAAATATCTCTCTCCAAAATATCTCTCTCTCTCCTACTAAAATTATCCTCCCTTTCTCTCTCCTGCTCTCTTCTTTATATAGGATATTACATAGTGGGTGACAGCTCATATTCTCGCGAGCTCTTTGATAATTTTGCAGGCTCTTGCTACCTTCTCGCGAACTCTTCATACCTTTTCTCGTATTTCTGCTGGTGTCGTCTGTTACGTTATTTTTGATGTTAGTCTGCGACGGTTTCGCAATGTTGCTAATGACAATATCGCGAGTACGTTGTTGTTGCGATATTCTGATCCTACACCGTTCTCTCCTTGCCCGCCTTAGGAAAACGATACTTAACGCGAACCTAAGCTTTAAAATTTGGAATAGAACGAGACCTATAGGGTAACGAGCTTAATAGGAAAGTCGTTCGAAAAATATTGGTTACTCTTTTAAGCATACTTCGAAGTTCATGATGGTTTCTGTGAGTTGAATGCGTGACTGCGCCGCCTTGTAATGCGGTGAGGCCTTGGGTATCAAAGCTTCACACATCTTCCCTCGCCTCTATTCAACTTACTTAAACTCGGATTGATTCCAGAGGGGTTTGCTCAGATTGTAACGAATTCCCTTTCGAAGGATTAAAAGCTGGTCTAGAAAACAATCTAAGTGGAGCCATCATGCTTTTTGTTTGCTAGAATTCATTAGGTTTGTTGTGGTGGAGTCAGCCTTGTTTTTGTTTGCATAGAACTTTCCTTCTTTTTAGGATTTTTCTTTTTCGTTTGTTTTTCTGGTGTATGCCCGAGGTTATTAGAGAGCGGGCTTGGAAAAGAGACAATCTAGGTCGATTGATTAGTGAAAAACCTAGTAATTCTTCTTGTGTAAGCGGGGAGATCGAAGACTCTTCTTTTGAGAGCCCCGTTTTTGGAAACTTCAGTTTTGAGAATCTGTCTCTTCGTGAGGAAAGTACCCCTAGTACTTCAGCTGTGCCAGCGATGGCTACTTTAAAAGATTACATGTTCCCAACTAGGACCAACAGAGCTTCGTGTATTAAATTGCCAGCCAATACGGCTAATTTTGAGATAAAACCTAGTATTCTTCAGATGATTCCTATATTCTTAGGAAAAGATGATGAGAACCCTTTTTTTCATATTAGGGACTTTGAGGAAATTTGTGGGACAGTTAGAATAAAAGACCTTACTGATGAAGTTTTGAAACATAAGATGTTCCCCTTTTCCTTGAAAGATAAAGCCAAGACCTGGCTAAACAACCTACCATCTGAATCCATTGAAACATGGCAGGAACTTATTGCTGCTTTCTATATGAAATTCTACCCTAAGCATAAAACTGCAGCTGTTAGACAGAGAATTAGTTCCAGTGTGCAACAAGAGGGAGAGTCTCTTTATAGGTTTTTAGAGAGATTCAATGATCTCATATCCCAGTGTCCTCACCATGGATTTGATAAGATGAAACTCGTAGAGATTATTTATGATGGTTTAGACTATTCGACCAAAGCCATGGTCGAGTCTATGTGCGCTGGTGAGTTCACTAGTAAAAGTGCTGAGGATGCCTTTACCTTCTTAGGAGTTGTTGCTGAGAAATCCCAACAGTGGGAGTCTTGTGTTGACCCCCCTAAAAGACTCTTGGTTAATAGAAGTAGCACTAATATGGTAGATACGAGTTTTGCGTCAGATGCTAAGTTTGATGCTTTGTCTAGAAGGTTAGAAGCTTTGGAAATGGGTCAGTCTAAAAATAGGTCCCTTGTTGAACCTAATAGAGCCTCTCAAGTCTCTAGTTGTGGAATAGAGCCCGATAACTCATTTTGGGAAGGTCAGGTTAGTGAAGAGCAAGCTCATGCTGTCTATAACAATGCTAGGTTTGAGAACCGTCAGAAGTTTGACCCCTACTCAGAGACCTACAACCTTGGTTGGAGAAACCATCCTAATTTTTCTTGGTCTAAGGGCCAGAATCAAGGTCAGTCTAGTAATTCTCAGCTTCCCCCAGGTTTTGGTTATACTCAGAACCCTTCAGGTCAAACCCAGTTTCAGAACACTTCTGAGAAAAAGATCTCTACCTTAGAAGAAGATCTTACTATGTTAGTAAAGAACCATGATATGTTATCAGCTAACCACCTTAGCTTTCAACAAGAAGCCAGGCAGAATCATAAGGATAATTCCCAGACTCTTGCTAAACTAGAACTTCAAGTCGGCCAAATAGCTAAGTATTTAAGTGAGAGAGAAGGAGGTAAGTTTCCTAGTCAAACTCAACCCAATCCTAGGAAGATCCATCAAATATATTTAGTTGGTGAGGAATCATCAAACCATGTGAACTCGATAAAAACCCGTAGGAGCGGTAAAACAGTAGACAACAAGGTTGCCATGCCTGATAGTAAACATGCTGTAGTTCACCCTTCTGAACCAGAAACTGAGGAGACTGATAGAGTCTCTAAAGAGACCAATGAGGGTCATATTGAGCCCGGATTTGTTCCTAGAGCCCCATATCCGCAGTTGTTAGCCCCAACAAAGAAGGAGTCGACATTCAACGAGATAATGGAAAGATTTAAACAGGTGAACATCAATATTCCGTTATTAAAAGCAATTAGGCAGATGCCTGCTTATGCAAAGTTCCTTAAAGATCTTTGTACACGAAAGCATAAGCTTAATGTCCAAAAGAAAGCCTTTTGCGCTGGTCAAGTAAGTTCCATTCTTTTGAAACAAACACCCCCTAAGTATAAGGACCCTGGATGCCCCACCATTTCTTGTGCGATTGGTAATCACATGGTCGATAAGGCTATACTTGACTTAGGAGCTAGTGTTAACTTACTCCCGTATCATGTATACACCCAGCTAGGTCTTGGTAAGTTGAAACCGACTAAAATGACACTACAATTAGCTGATAGGTCTGTAAAAGTCCCTCGTGGTATCATAGAGGATGTTCTGATTGAGGTTGATAAGTTTATTTATCCAGTGGATTTCTTTGTTCTAGACACCCAACCTGTTCAAGACCCAAATGCTCAAATCCCAGTGATTCTAGGTCGCCCATTTATAGCCACAGCTAACGCCGTCATCAATTGTAGGACCGGGCTTATGAACATATCCTTTGGTAATATGACCACTGAACTAAATGTCTTTAATGTTACTAGACAACCTTCTGAGAATGATGATTTAGAAGAAGTGAATATGATTAGCACTTTAGTTCAGATTTAGTTCAGATAATTGGCATGACACTCTACTTGGGAGATTCTTTAGATGAATTTGAGGAAACCATTCTCTTAGACCAGATGCGTGATCAATCTTTAGAAGAATCCCTTGAGTATTTTAAAGACTCTACGGACCCAGAAATCCAGGCAATAGTGTTAGGTCTTTCTAAGAGTAATGATGACCCTAAGTTTGGGGGTAGAGAACTAGAAGAAGCTCTTGAGTATTTTAAGGACTCTGAGGATCCAGAAATTCAAGCAATAGTTAGAGGTTTGTCTATGAGTAGTGAAATCCCTACGTTTGGGGATAGTGATGGTTCTTGTGATTGTCATGTGTCCCTAATTAGAGTCCCTAACGTGGGACTCGAGCCATGTGCGTATGAGATATTACTCGAGTCTATTCAGACTCAGCAACCCGGTCCTCCTGATACTGTCCAGGAGGTAACCCAGGTATTAGAGACCCGTTTTTCGGATGAATCTATTTATCAAGATACACATATGAAGCTCAATTATGCTACCCAGATGAACCCAGTTGTCTTGACAGATACCTTAGATGAGAATGTGCTCCTTCTATTCATTTTCTAAACCAGTGCAGTTGCCTGATATTGGTGTTAGATTTATTTGGTCTTATGGACCCACAACTATTTCGGCTATTGGTGTATGACTTTGGAAGTTAAAAATCCTTTTTGAGGTATTTGATGTCTGGCTGAAGACTTTAAACTTAGCACTTCTTGGGAGGTAACCCAATATTCATGCGACACGGTAATATCTTTCCTTATCTCTTTTGCTTCGAATGGTAACAGTTTCTCCTTGTTCATGCTTTTAATTTCATCTTTAGAACATTGAGGACAATGTTAGATTTAAGTTTGGGGGTATGGGAGAAACTTTTTAGTTGCAATAAATAAACTCCAGAGACTAGAAATTTATGCTTATTAAGGTTGGCACTAACTAATCTAAGTGGATGGGAACATCCTGGTTGTAGGAGTTGAGGAACCAATCTGATTAGATGGAAACATCTAGAAGAGTCTATTCATAAAAGCACAGAGCTCAGGTGTTAGAAAAGAAAACATGGTAGTTTCGCCATATCCTCGTGATGGAAACATCGAAAGAATCTCGATCACTTTTTTTTTTTTTTTTTTTATTTTTACCATTGCTAGGGTGAAATAGAATGGCTGATATACCACAAAAAAAAAAAAAAAAAAAAAAAAAAAAAAAAAACAGACCATTAGACCAATCAGAATAAATACAATAAAGTCGACCACTGGTACCCTTGTATATGCCAGCTGAGTTGACCTAGAGTTAGGTTTATCGACCATTGGTTCCCTTGTATATGCCAAAGTGTGTTGATATTAGTCCGCATCAAGTATCTCAGTCCATTAGGATAGGTTCACCTTAGTCAACATCATCCACGTTTTCTCTACATCCATCTTCTTAATCTATCCATGTGATTGGTTGACTCCGGTTTATGATGTCCAGAAACTATCTGAGTAGAGCTATGTCACTTTATATGAATTTTAGTATGCTTGAGTGCAAACTCGTGTACATCAATTGGAATTTCGCATCAGGGTACTTCCTCCTATAGTCAATGATTGTATACCAACCAAGGAGATTCTTTAGTGCCTTCCAAGGTTCTGCGTAGATAGCTAGGGTCTGGAGTAAAGGTTTTGTGGGTACACCTCTGGTAAACCCTCCGGAGACAACACTCCGCCACTAGGGCCACCTAGGGGTTCAAATGATTTTTATTTTCTAGAATAAATTTGCTCGAGGACTAGAAAATAATAAGTTTGGGGGTATTTGATAGACACATTTTTGTGTCTAATTTGATCTCAATACTATATTTTGTTGGCACTTGATTTTGTACTTATTATGGTGTTTTATGTGTGTGTAGGTATTTTTGGGGAATAAACATTTTTGGAAAATTCGGCTCGAAAAAGTGTTAAAAGGCACCCCGGAGGACGCTTACTATTCGGCCTCGCAGTTTTGGCTAAGGGACATCCAATTACTAAGGGGCACACTAGCTGCTATTTGCACCCTAAGACACCCCAGTACTAATGGAACCCCAGCAGTGGTTAGGGGGACTCCCATCTTCTTCACGGGAAGAACAAGTATTGGCGGGAAAAAATAAACTTCACCTGCGTTGATTTCTGGATAGTTATTTTGAGAGATTTCAGCGGAATTATGGTCGGGACTGAATTGGGAGTGAGGTAAAACAGGGTTGGTTACGTGTTTAATCTCGAAGAAAAGGGTATGTGCAAACAAGAAAACTGGGAAACACGGTTTCAAGGGAGGAAAACTCGGGATTTCATGTGGTTTATTCGTCGAAGCTGTGTGTATAAATCTTCCTTGCACGAGTTGTACTCAATCAATTACGAGAAATCTGCATGATGGACTATGTGAACGCTGGACAGCCGCGTGAAAGAGTTATTGAAGGAAATAATCCCGAAGAAGAATAATGAATTAATTACGAGTTATCTTGGAGATTTCCTGGAGACGGAGACTATATAAAGGGAGTTAGAGAAGCCAAGTGAGGAGGGGGGTGAGAGTGACGGAGCCTCAACAGAGCCGGAGAATCAAATTACAGAGAAACACCATTGCTGCTGCTGTGAAGAACACGAAGAACATATGACGCACACCCATCTGTCGTTCATGCTACAGTGAACAGTCTTATACGCTATAATTACAGCGACACTTTCTTTATATCGATCTCTGTAACAGTGTTTTGCAACAATTATAAGCGTTTCAAACACGGTTTTTATTGTTTTTCTCCCATTTCATCATTTGTGAACCATTTTTGAGCAATGTAATCAACTTTTGAGCGTATTTCCATGATGAAGACCTAAACCCATCCTCCGGGGCGATGGAGGAAGCCATTCTTCCAAAAGTTATGTGGTAAAATTTATTTAAATTTACTTATGCAATTCTTTTATGATTATTTGCACCGAATGAAAATTAAGTAAATAATTTTTATTAATTAGTTGTGTTTTCTCTTGATGAAGTATGCTTAGTTTAGGGCTTTTGATACTTCATGCTTGCGATTAACAATTGATGTTTTGAAAATCTAATTTAGGCAATGATTAGAATCACAATTTCTTTTGATTGGAGTTATATTGTCTAGAATTGCATGATAAACATTAACATTAAATCACATGAATTTTGGTGAATGGTGAAATCCTGAACCCCAGTCTCTCTAATATAGTCAGTTTTAATTTGCTTAGTCTTAAAATTTAAATCTAAAAGCACAGTCTTCACAAGTCTCAACGAACCTATTACTACAACATCATTGAAAATAACCATCAGACACCAAAATCCATAGCAATGCCTAGAAGCACAACCCAAACCAAGTAAACAAAAAGCTAAAATGAAGAAAACTGCAAACAAATATTCTCAAAACATAAGAATAAGAGTAAAGCATACAACAAATATTTTGCAAAATGATTCCCATCAACCTCATCCTAAAAAACTGAGGTAACAACTGAAAGGATTTTTTCACTCGTCAAATAATATGATCTCAAAATAAAATTTATATAAATTGAAACAAAACCATCATCAAGTCCGTCGTGAGTATAGAGTTTAGAAGAAGAATATATCTTTCATAATCAAACTTAGGAATGGTACTCGATGAGGACTGTGATCAATAAAGTAATACCGCATGAATAAATGCGGCTGCATCTGAAGGACCAGTTTCTAGTGCTTCAGCAGCTACGACGTCATAAGGCAGCACTCAACCGGAACTCTCATATTCATCCATATTATCATCTTGCTTTCGATCTGCAAGTTTATGACATACCATCTCGTTGTGGGGAATTGAACTACAATACAACAAAACAAAGATCAGATACAAAAACAATCTGGAAACTATCCACAGGACGAAGAGAATTGTGCAAAGACGATAACTCTTATGACTATTTATGGCCTTTGGATTTAACTAAGAATGTCACATCAACTACAGCCATGAAAGTCAAAACTTAACTAGATAAAGTTTGGAATATAGAGGTAGAGATGGAATCAGTTCTGTCCCGAATGGCTAATTCCGTTGTTCTATTTTTGTAATTGTTATTCCCATGTTTTATAACAACAGAATTTTGCTATAATAATACTACAATAATGAGTAAACACTACATCAGAATTCCAATTCCACTACTAAAACCAGTCGAAAAATTCACAGATCAGTGACAAAACCACGACGGCACGACTATCAACTTCAGTAACAGCAGATTGGTGACCATGATGGTTGAATGGGTGAACAAAACTACTAGACCATTCAAACATCATGATAGTTGCCTGAAAAAGAATGTGAAAAGTTGATAAAGATTCTACCAAGCAAGCGCGAGATGCAAAGATAATGTCTTCATCAAAGAGCAGTAACAGTGAAAGCGTGTTGAATAGTTATAAAAAAGGTGCCACAAAATCAACATAGTCAAGAAATAGATGCCACAAAATAAACAAAAAAATACTCACATAAGTGATTTATAAAAACAGGTGAACTATATACATAGTTGCCAAAAATTTAAAAAATAGGTAAGATATATACCTCAATTGTGAGAACCACTCGCAGAAGCCTCGGAATCAATCCACCTGATCTGAGAGCAAAGTTCATTAATTCCTCTAGCCATCAATCTAATTTAGAAACTTCAGTCCTTGAGTAAGAGGTGCATACTGAAGCGACGGATATTCTGCAGTTTTAGGTCATCCCGATCCTGAGAATATTCTGCATTTTAGGTCACTCTGATCCTGCTTTAAAGAAAAAAGCTTCAACTCAAACCCAAACTTAAAATTTTATTACCATTTCAACATTATCGTTCAATATACATTCATTTAGTCATTTAGAAAAACAAAACAATAAGAAGACAAAGACCTAGGAAAAAAGTTACAGTATGAAAAAAAGAACTCTACCTAAATCATAACCTTGTTGTAGTCACAATCTAACCACACCGACAAAAAACAGTAGCTTCATACCTGTGCTGCGAACTTCAGAAAAACATAAAGCATGAACGGTAAGAAGATGAGTATAAGGTAAGAAACCCTCAACCCCAGGAGAAACCATTCAGTAGCATCCTCGTGGATGTATCTACAACTCGATATCACATTTATAATTAATCATCAATTCAAAACTTTCTTATCTAGTTCCTCCAAACTGCTTTTTTACGGTCTGAAAACTGAGCTGAGAGAAAAGAAATCAGATAAAAGAAAACACAGGCACACATTTAAATTGATGACTATCTTGATACAAAAAGTTTGTTAAGCAATGTTGGATAATTAAGTGATTAGCTGTTGACCAAGGATTATTAAGAAAAATTCTCTTACCTTCACAGAATGTCCAGGAGTTGGAATGCTTCAACATACAAATTTCCCCTAAAGCTTCTCAGAAGTATATCATGTCCGCTTTTACTTTTCATAGTGTTTATGGGTGAAAACTATTCCTGCCGGATTTGGTAATTTGGGGTGTGTGGATGAGGAATGAATCTAAACCCTAAACAAATGCACTGCGCGGTGAGTGCTTGTGATTCGAGAAATCAATCTGTACAACTCTGGCCTAAACCAAGAAATGGCCGTTCCAGACTTGCTTCGGTCACAAAGTGAAGGAGATGGGGTTGATCTTAGGGAGGGAAGCGAAGAAGGTGTTGATATTGTGAAGGTGTAGGCTTGTTTATGACTTGTAACAGAAAGGTGAGCAGGCTTACGATTGATGCCAGCCGGCTTTGAGTGTTTGAATACGTTTTGTATTAACACTTGGTTTATGTCTTGTCTTGACTTGTTCTTTTGTTGGAAATAGGGAGGAGAACCTATTTATACAAGTCATTTGAGCCTTATTCACGTCTCTCGTGGGAAGTGGAGGAAGTGGAGTGATGGAGTAGTGGAGTTGTGTGTTGGTGTTACACGACCCGGTCTTGCCCACTTCTCCTGTCATCTCTAACCGTCCATGACTTCCTGACACGTTCTTGTGATGGCGCGTTGCACGCTGTAAACCGCCAGACCAATACCCCAATATGTATCCCCCAGTTTGTGACATGATTGATGCCTCGAGTGTGTGGATCGTGGGACCCACAGAAAGTAGCATGTAATGCTATACTAAATAACTAAATTATTAGGAAGTCGATACTTGTGAAGTATCGTGTGCATTCTACGCAGGTACTGCATCGAGTATATTCAGCATGTATGAAGCATTGCTGTTTTTAAGGCTTACCGGAGTAAGTCACGAATTTAAGCGTCTTAAAATAGCATCATGTCCATCCATGTTCGAGTGATCGTTTGGAGGATATACAGGTAAGCCCTGACTTGACCGATCACTCCATGTGGAAGAGTAGTGGACGGTGATTGTGGTGACGCCTTGCTGGTCTCTTAACTCTTAACCAGGGCTGCTTGACCAAGCTAGTAGAGTTGGACGGACGAGATGATCCGTGACACTCATCTGCGACCGTTGATGAAGTTTTAGGGCTTTTGAAGAGGTGCGCAGGCATCACTCTTCATCTTGGTCGAAACCAAGCATGGGAGGTGTTTTGGAAAGGACCGACCGGGCATGCGTGTAGACGGCATGCCGGTGTACACATCCGTACCTCACTGTCTCACAAAGGTGCGATCTAGGCCACTCAATTTGACCGGCAAAGAGGAGCGGTTGAGATCGATTTGTAACAGAAATCTGGTGCCGCAAAAGCCGCGCATCATGCCAATTTTGGGCGCGCGTTCCAAGACGACCAAGCTTGGTCGGTCTTGGCCGATTGATTCGGCGTGTGGGTGGTAGGCTGGTGTTCACGCCTGTACTTCATTGCCTCATAGAAACGTGATCTAAGCCACTCAATTTGTCCGGAGAAGTTGAGTGGTCGAGATCAGTTTACAATTAGGAGGTGCGTCCACGCCTGGTTTGGGCGTGCGAATCGAGGTGTACAGCTAAGTTTTGTCTTGGCCGATCGGGTGAGGAGATAGGTGGGCCCGCAGTGATCATGTTGATACTTACCGGACCTGCTTAGTCTATTCCTGGACCGTTCATCCGAGCAGGAGAAAAGGGACGCTCGTGATCGTGACACAAACCCTAATCAGGGTTTGCCGGCCGTGTGTGATACCTAGTTTGGGACGCACGAATCAAGACGGCCAATCATAGTTGGTCCTGACCGATCGGTCAGGTATGTAGGCGGGCCCATGGTGTTTGTGTTAACATGTTCCGGGCCCTTTGAATCTACATCTACACCCTCCATCTATGCCTGTGAAGATGGATGGTTGAGACTGATTTGCGACACATGTAATGTGCCGTAACCCTAGTTTAGGGTTTCACGTCCATGTTGTTTTGGCTGGACGAACTGGTAAGCGTTACTTCCCTCTTGGGGAGGCCGACCATGCGGGGCCCGCATTGAGTCGGTGGTGAATACTCCAATACCTGCTTAAGGGTTATGGATTCGATCTGGGCCATCCAATCATGGCCGGTGAAGTTGGATGGTCATGATCGCTTTCGAGACCGATATGGTCGGTTCAGTTCAAACATGCTCAATCGGGCTAGTATAACACACCGAGAGTTGTAGCATGTATGGGTATTTCGTACATGTTTTATTGTTAATGCTTGGAGATTCGTGTTGCTCTGCTGAGAACAACACTCAGTCGTCATGCCGCACCGGTAATGAGTACAGGAAATACGAGGCTGGTCATGCATTAATTAATAATGTCAGTAAATTCATTGTGGTATATGGGATTGTTGCTACATGCTCCAACCTGGATGAATTTTGTGTATTTAATTCACGAGAATCATCGGGATTGTTGCCACATGCTCTATTCTAGGTGAATTAGTAAGGTGGAGAAATATTCATCACTTATTAATGGCTTTATCTTTTGCAAGATGTTAGCGCATAATTTTGGATTTACAATTTCAGCCCTTAAATGAAAATCCACCATCAACACATAGCAATACAACAAATAAATGATGTATCTGCTGATAAAGAAATAGGATCTGGTGAGGGCTAATTTCTTATCTCCCCATTGATTTTCAAATCATAGGTTTTGTCCGTATCAGCATAAAACTCTGAAGTAGCAAACCGCATTTAAACCTACACAAAGACAAAGCAGTTAACTACACTTTTGTAGAAAAGAGAGACAAACGGATATGTGCATATTGTAGAGTAAGAATTGCGAACCACGTTAGTACTGAGGGCATCCCAGAATTTCTAAGTAAACCCATTAATATTTGTAAACCTAATCACACAGGCTAAAGTTTCACAATTAAGATATTTTATTTCATTTCAAAAGTTATTGTTCATTTGCGTGTCGTAGGTGCAATCAAATTAATTCGAGAAGCGGGATTCCTTTCAATAATAACCTAAACAAGAGGGGAGAAATGGGGCTAATTATATTAAAGGTGTAACATAGAGTACTAAAAAACAGCTTCCACTGCTGGGACTCTTTTAGAAAGATAAAACACATTCTCAGCAGATACAAATCAAATGAAAATTCATACACTGAATTTCTAAGTAAACCCATTAATATTTGTAAACCTAATCACACTAAGAGAAAGGCTAAAGTTTCACAATTAAGATATTTTTTATTTCATTTCAAAAGTTATTAAACCATAAGGGAGAGTAGTACTAAACAGAAGCAACTAAATAAGTAACATACTAATACTTGCAATCTGAAATGTTAACTATGTATATGGAATTCAAATGATAAAATGTACATGTTAATTCGCAACCATATGTCACTCTATGGAGTAAAAAAATATATCTATGGAGTAAAAAAATATATCACAGATTACATGTGCAAAGATAAAAGATTATACATCGCTAAGAGATCTAGCACAAAGAAAGCAAACATTGAACTCAAATGTTTGCTGAAATAAACAAGCTTTCATGTCAGTAAAAGAAAGACAAGGATTCATCAAGCCATTTTATCCTAAATTGATTTCAAAAGAACTCAGACGTAGCTTGAAACAAATCAAACATCACAGTATCTAGTATTGAAAAAGTGGTGTACAGAATATATACCATCAACTTATTCCATACCTTTCAAGATATACGGAACTCCCCTCCAATCCAGGTACGACACAGGATTATGCGTTCGGACAAGTTCTCCGGTACAATTATAAAATTACTGTGACTTAGGACCTTTAAGTATGCCACTTACATCCATCTCCACCATCAGCTTTGGATCAGTTTGAGTAGTGCAAGCATGTACTGCAGTTACAACAGTTTGAGATGGAGATACTGGTGTAGGTGCACCGTTAGCGGTTGCTGTTAGAGCATTGCTCGGTCGAACTCGCATGCGTTGCTATCTCAAGCATGTTTGTCAATGTTAGTGATCAAAACTATAAGTCTTGATTTCTAGCCTATGTAGCTAAAGGTCTCAGACTATGATAGAAAGTGTAGCTGAGCTCAAGAACTCCATGGAAATCATCATACAAGATGAAGGACTACTCGAGGAACCGGTGGAACTTCATCGACTAAAAGGAATGTGGAGACTTGAAATTATCTGTCACTTAAAAGTCTATTTACTCTATGTCCTACTCTTGAGATAAAAGTCGTTTAGACGTATACACTTTCATTATACACATTTGCTATTTCGAGTAGAGTTTAAATCGCCTATCTATTTCTCGAAATATGTGTTGGTAAGCTTTCGCTTTAACCGAGTTCATCTTTACCTTGTGACGAAAGTCATGATATGTTTCAATCACTTTGAAAATTGCTCTGACGAAAAATGGTCCGTGAATAACGGATATATAACGTTCTCTGATAATGTTTCAATGATTGAAATGAGAGTTTAGATTACATAACCATTGGTCGGATATAAGCATTGTTGTGGAAACACATATATGTATAAGTTCTTATTCCTTGAACTAAAGTTTGCGAACTTTGTTGATCAAGAGAAATGGAAGTGGCGCAAGCCAAGTCCGCGAACTGGCGGAAGTTCTCACCCGAGAATTTCTGCTGGAGTTTGTGTACTCCTTCCATGAGCTTAAGTCTGCGAACCCAGTCCGCGAACTTGAATAGGTTATATCTAAAACCGGTTGTTCTTGAACTAATGTTTATTTAAACTAAGGAATGCTTTTGCAAACCGTGGCTATAAAGTTCATGAACCGATTCGAGTGAATCAAACCGTTTTTGCTTCGATTGTGTCTTGTGTAATTACATAAGATCTAAGCAATTGAACAACTCTCTAACTAGTTCATTTGAGTCATTTGAACTAGTTATGGTGAAGAAGAATATGGTTGATATGAGAGTGATCATATGGCTAACCATTTGGTTGACTATTGTTGAACCAATAAATGTTAATGTTTGGGAACGGTTCATAAACCCAAAATTGAACATTTCATTTGTATGTAACAAGCTAAGTTTTCGATCCAACAGTTGAGAAATATTAGTTTGAATCTAATCAGGTTTTCATCTAACGGTGAATATTGAATGCTTTGTTACTAAGCTAACATTGATTGCAAACCCTGATTTGAAAGACTATATAAGGGAGAAGTCTAGCAACTGGGAAACCTAATCCCCACACTTTACGTGTGATACTAGTTTGCTAAGCTAGAGTCGATTCTCCTTTAACCTTTGATTTTCATCTTCTAAAACCAGGTTAACGACTTAAAGACTTCATTGGGATTGTGAAGCCAGACCGATACTACTTTTCTTGTAGTTGTATGATCTCGATCTTGTTGTTTCTATCGCACGAGTACAATTGAAATAATTGGCTTGAGATTTATATCTCCGATAGGCAAGATAGAAAAGAAATCACAAACACTTCGTCTCATCGTTTGTGATTCCGCAATATCTTTTTTCGCTGCGTCGATTAAGATTATTGTGAGGTGATCAATAATACTAGGTTGTTCTTCGGGAATATAAGTCCGGATTATTGATTGGTTCCTGTTCACCTTGATCTATCAAAATACGGAACAAAAGTCATAGGTTTATTCGTGGGAGACGGATTTATCTATTCTGTAGACTTTTCTGTGTGATACAGATTTTTTTATTAAAATCATCGACTTTGGGTCGTAGAAACTCTTAGTTGTGGGTGAGATCAGCTAAGAGAATCAAGTATGTAGCATCCTGATGGGATCAGAGGCGTAGGAGCATAACTGTACCTTGGATCAGTGTGAGATTGATTGGGGTTCAACTACAGTCCAGACCGAAGTTAATTTGGAGTAGGCTAGAGTCTGTAGCAGCTTAATTCAATGTGTGTTCAATTTGGACTAGGTCCCGGGGGTTTTATGCATTTTCGATTTCCTCGTTAACAAAATTCTGGTGTCTGTGTTATTTCTATTCCGCATTATATTTGTTTATATAATTGAAATATCACAGGTTGTGCGTTGTTCAATCAATTAGAATATTCGACCTTTTGGTTGTTGATTTAAATTGATTGACACATCCAAGTTATCTCTCTTTGATAAAGACTCGCAGATTTCTATTTGCTTGAGTAAAGATCAAATCGAGAGATTGAGATATAAACTCTTTGATATACTTTTTATCTAGATTGAGTCTGACTGTCTAGTTGATTCTCTAGAAAGTATATTGGAGTTTGTCCATACAGATTGCTAATCAAATTATTGGGTGTGGTTGTTAGACCCCCGCTTTTTCAATTGGTATCAGAGCAGGCAAACACATTAAACACCTTATAAGTCTGTGTTTGTAGCGATCTGATTATGGATGAGTCTATCTCTAATAATGTACCTGTTCATAGATTACCAGATGATTTTCAAAGCTTGGATTCACCGGAGAGGACTGTCACATCTATGTTAGTATCTAAACATTCTCTTAATGTAAAACCTGTTGAAGTCTGGGAAAACGCCTAGAAGAACAGTTGGATGAAATTTCTGATGAAGGTGATTCAGATATTGATAGAGATGTTGATGAGGAAGTCTCTGAGTATGTGAAGGTTTTGAATTCGTTAGAAAAGAAGAAGATGACAACTTCTCATGTCACTCCTCTTCTGACTCCTCTCTGTCGAGAAAACAAGAAATTGAGAAGATGTTACGCATGTGTTTATGTTTCGAATCGTTCTAACGAATCGATCCTCATGGGATTCTGAGGAATACCTACGTATGAAGTCACTTGAATGTGATAATCTTCTTCAAAATTACTTTTCGTTGGAAGGGAAACTTGCAGAATCTGAGGCAAGGTTTAACTCTCAACAAATTAGTTTTGATGACAGAGAAAGCGCTTTTCTTGCTCGAGAAAAACGTTTTGAGGCTGATTTAGATGCTGCTCTTGATAAAATCAAGATGTTGGAAGATGACTTGAAAAAGTTCAATACTAGTTCAAGCAAATTAACCACTATGCTAGGAGCAAGTAAAAATCATCGTGATACACGAGGATTGGGCTATAAGGGAATATATGCTCTAAGTATTAGCAAAGAGGTAAAATTTGTCAAGGCTAGTGATTCTTCTCAACAAAAGGTTTCCACTGATGGAAAAAGTGAAATACCTTCACCGGAAGTTAAGGTTCAAAAGAGCAAAATATATCAACCTCCAAAATCGGCACACACGGATCGAGGTAAGAACATTCCTTATGTTTGCCACTATTGCGGAAATAAAGGTCACCTGGAAAGGAGATGTCGTTTCCGTATAAGTAATGAGAAACTTCATGATGTTCTTGTTTGGGCATCACAAGAAGTTGTGAAACCAAGATCATATGGTAAGACTGATCCCCTTAACGTTACAGGTTGTAACTGTCCAACCTTTAGGGAAAGGAATCAGTGCTGTGATTTTCCTAGTTTTTCCTATAAACGTCATACGAATCCTTTTCACAATCGTAATGGTTATCAAAAGTGTAGTTGCAGGAAATCCTACACTACACCCCTCACTAGAATCCACATAATTAAGACATTTGAAGATGAACAACTATGATTATTATTGATTAATTCTTTGAATGTTTACAAGATAAAATGGAAAAGAGCTAAAGAAATTACAATCACCACAAACTTTCTCTCTCCTAATGACTTTCCTAACACTCAAAAAAAAGATCCCCCCATGACAGGCTTATTCGACTCTTTATATAGGGTAGTACACAATGGATGACAGCTAAGCTGTCCTTTATTTTCGGGAATGACTTGCGAAATATCGCAAGTGTACAAGTATACAATCTCGCGACACTCCTAAACTTCGCTAGATCCTCACATCTTTCTCGTGTTCTGGCTATCGTCATTCATTGCGTCATTTATATTACTCTTCTGCGACGCCTTCGCAATGCTGTCGTTTACTAATCTCGCGAGATATTAATGTTGCGATATTCTGATCCTACATCTTGCCTCTTCTCATGTCTTCTCTGCGAAGAAGAGAATGTCATGAGAACTAGTATTTTGAAATGCCGCAATCGTTTGTTTTCTATCAATTTTTTGTCGACAAGATTCCGTGAATTTAGGAATGACTGTTTACACGTATCTAAAATTTTCCCTTTTTACCGGCACATTTAATGTTATCCGGTTACTCTTTTCTTGTCTATTTAAAGGAGAATTCCTTGTGAAACTATTTCTTTTCTTTTACTTCGTCTTCTTCATCGTCTGCAACTTTCTTCTGCTGTTTTTCTTCATCGTCCTCTTCATCATTTTTCTGCTACTATTCTTCTGCTACTGTTCTCATCTTTCTTTTTCTGCTACTGTTTCTATGGAGCCATCAAGGTTTGTTAATTTTGCTGAATTTGATCATTTTGTGATTGATCTCTCTTATTGAAGTTGTTTTGTTTTGATATTGTTCTTATTTTAATGATTCCCCTGCTGTTTTTGTTTTAGCAAGAACAAATCTAACACCAAGTTCACCATTGTGAACCCTAATATTTCCATGGGCTCGCAACCGAAATCCACTGTCACTAAAAGAAAGCATGTGAATAGCAAGGTATTTAAGAAACATTTACTCTTTTAATAACAATATTGTTGCCTCTGTTTCTTATTTAACTTGTAATTCGCAGGATGATAAAAATGTTGATAGGTCCCCCAAGAAGCCTCGCCGTTCTAAACCTGTTGCACCTGCTGTTTCCTTTCCTATATTCAAACTTACAACTCCTACTGCGAAATCTTCGCAAGATAATCCTACCGTTTCTTCCTGCGAAAATACTGTTGAAGATAACACTTCTATGCCTGAATTTCTCATAGATCAAATCCCTCATAACAGTCCCATTGCGAATGAGCCTATTTCTTCTTCCATTGTCAATGCCTCTACCATTTCTCCAGTCATTAATCTTCATGAGATTTCCTCTTCTCATGATATTCCTTTAACAAAAGATGACTCATCTCTTCCTTCTTCTATCACCGTTACTTCCTTATCTGAGAAAATCCCTCTTACTAAAGAAAATTTAGAAGGAATAGATGTGGCCTTCAAAGTTCTATCAGATATCGTGAACGATGCCAAGAAGATTTCTGTCGACCCTATCAAATCTGATGTCTGCGAGATTTTGAGCAAACACCTTGGCCCTGATAGAATTTCGCAAACATCTTTGGAGCAAGAAATTAATATTTTGAAGAATGATCTCCAAGCTATGACTGCAAAGTGTAATATTCTCCAACTTGAGAATCAAAAACTTTGAAATGTTTCGCTGGATCGTGATAATCTTCGCAAGAAGAATGAAGAATTGAAAGGTATACTCTTACCTCTGTATTGTCCATTTTTTTTTATTGAACCAAGAGCCCTTGTTCGCCCTTCAAGCTTTAAACCAGAAGCGAAAAATGGAGATATATCAGTTGGAGTCTACTATTGAAGAAATTCGAGTTGATAGAGATGCTTGGATGGAGCAATATAACCAATTAGATAATCTTCATACATATTCTGTTGATCAAATAGATAATCTTTCTAAAGAAAATGTTGATTTAGCTCAGAAACAAGACTCATTAAGTAATGAATTATCTCGCCTCTCTTACTCTTTGACTAAAGCTAATTTGGAGTTGGAAACTTTATCAGATGAGAATGGAATTCTTTCTCAAGAAAAGAGAACTCTGTTAAACAAGGTGACGATTTACTCGCAACAGTCTGATGTTTGTCAAAAATTATGTAAAGAACAAGAACAATCTCTTTGCTCGCTGAGAAATCAACTTGAAGAAGTTACTGCCGAGAAGGATAAACTTATTGAGGGTAGAATAATCTTAAGTGTAAAGGCAAACCAATTCAAGGATCAATGTTCCAAGTTAGAAAAGTCCAACTCTTCCCTTGCGAAAGAAAATGCCTTACTTGTTTCCAACGAAAAAACTTGCGATCTCGGCGAAAGGTTTAATTGGAGATAATTTTGACAATGCCATGGATCATTTGGAGAATAGTTGTTCGGCTTTAATCCAATATCTTACCTCACAGAAGGAAGGTAGTCATATTATTTGACTACCTTAATACATTCATTTATTATCTTGTGATATTTTCCTTGCGAAGTCCAAAAATCTGAATAATTTTCTATGTTCTTTTGTTTTGCAGATTCTGAGAAAAATCTTCATTCCTCTATTGCCACTCTAAAGTCTGACTATTCAAAAATTCGCAAAGAAAATGGAATACTCTTCGCTTCCCTTGCTCGCTCTCGCGATCGCGCGAGTAAAGAAGATTCGATTATATGTCCGATTTGTAAAGATATAGAGAGTAGAAATCATCAGAAAGCACTCCTTCGTCAATTTCGTCTTAAGGCCGAAGTTGTTGTGAATAATGTTCTACTATCCAAATCTCTTGATCCTATATGTATCGAACCTCTGGAAGTAAGCGACGATGAAGTTCCTAATTCTCCTATAAACGATTTTGACTACAATAGTGGCGAAGAAATCGCAAATGAAGAGACAATCCCTCCTAGTAAAATTGTCAATGATGATCTGGGTGAGGGAGGATCTGGTGGAAATATAATAACTGGCGAAAATATGGATAAAGTTGCTGAAGAAAGCCCAGTATCTCCTTCTGGTGAAAAAACTGATATTTGAGAAGTGACTTTCTCTTGTAATCTTTCTTCTTGTACTGTTGCTTCTTTATGTACTTCAATCATCTTTTTGATGTATTCATCTGATTATTACTACTCTTTCTTTCAATGAGTATAATTTTTGGTATTTAATAATTGTTATTCCATTATCTTCATTTATGTTGAAATTCATTATTGCGACAAGATCGCAGGACGTCTTTACATTTTCATGTAATGACCCATTGATCTTGCCTTATCATTGTTTTTGTGTGGTCTTATTTTGCCTTCCTAGTTAAAGGTTTTATTTTGCCACCCCTCATTTTGCGTCAATATGACAGGCCTAAATATTCTTGCGAACATAAAGCCCCATGACATTGCCGTCTTGCGACAAAATCGCAGGACGTCCTTACACTTTCATGTAACGACCCATTGATCTTGTCTTATCATTTCTTTAGTATTTTTGCCTCTGCAGGATATTTTTGTTGCGACAATATGACAGGCCTAAAAATTCTTGCAAACTTGAAGTCCCATGACATTGCCGTCTTGCGACGAAATCGCAGGACGTCTTTACACTTTCATGTAAGGACCCATTGATCTCGTCTTACCCTCACGTTAGTATTATTGCCTCTTCAGGATCATCGCACAAATATGACAAGCCTAAATTTTCTTGCGAAAATAGAGCCTCATGACATTTGCGTCTTTTGACACTTATCAGCTCCCTAATGGAGGGTTCCGCCCTTATCATCTCCCTGGTTGCCCCTTCAAGGAGGCGTACATCGGCCATACAAGACTATCTCCTCCCATCCGGTCTTAACAACAACCAGTTGTTTTCGCAGCCTCTTATCCCTTATACATATAGGGCTTATGGTTACGAGACTGCACCCTAAGTGGAGTTTTCTTCGGGCCGAGTGCATCATGTGCCAAGACTTGCCAAGAATGGCCGAGACACTTCAAATGCCCCAGGCACTCTTGGCTCAACCGTGTACCTCGGCGCCTTGGTCATACACTGACTCCTTGGAAGAGACCCTCGGTGGTCCAACCAGGGTATAACCTTATATATATTGTTGGAAATCCAAGGTATCTCTCCCGGATGGGCTTTATTGACCCCAAATTTTCATGACTCAGGTTCCAGGGGCGGTGTAACCTTTTCCCTGAGCCATGTCAAGAGATACCCCCTTATATGATGCACTTTAGGTCTTACATTTACCTCTTGCGAAATATCATTCGCGAACTAGGGTGTACGCCATAAAGGTTCGTCCCATTCACTCATTCTTTCATTTCTATCAATTCTTGTAATCATTCATTGATTTTTGATTATTTCTTATCATTATCTTTACGAAATTATCACGTAGTCTTGCTTCATTTTTTGTGCTCTCGCTGTAATTATTTAACCAAACTTTCATCGTATTCATATATCGCGAGATTTTCGCGTACTCCTTCTTCGATCGTCATATTCTTTGTATATATATATATATTTTTATTTTTTTTACACAACTATAAAATCAATTATTTATTTCTTACACTTCTTACTCCTGCTGCTCTCTGTTTCTTCATTCAAATTTCCAGATATTTCCTTCTCTTTTGCGAGACCATCGCAATTTCCAATTGTCTTCAAGCACCGATTTCGCAATATATCTTCATCTCTCACTTCTATTGTGTCCACCATCAGTCTTTCTCTTCTTTGGTCTTCTTTGATATTCCTATTCCAATTCTTCTTTTAAGCATCCCTTTCCTCGCGAGACTCCACATCAACTTCATAGCACTTTTGTCCCTCAGCCCAATCTCCTTTTATAACTCTAACACCACTGGGATGAGGAAATTTGATGCACTGGTGGTAAGTTGATGCTACACCCAAGATCTCATGTAACCAGGGTCGCCCAATTAATGCATTATAAGGGGATTCCACATCGACTATGCAAAACAAGATTTCAGTTGATAATCCTTTCAGTGGTATTCGCATACGAGTTTCTCCTTTAGGTTTATTGGCAGTACCATTAAAACCATAAATCTTATAGGTTGAAGGTATCAAGTCTTCGTCTTTCCCCCCCCATAGTCTTGTAGGTGTGGTAAAAAAGGATGTTTACAGAGCTTCCAGTATCAATTAAGATTCTATTTATGGCCCATGAATTTTCTTCCCCATCATCTTCATCATCAACAGGTTTTGGGTTAATTTCCAATCTTACCACTAATGGACTGTCATGTATCTCGCCACCCTCAGGTACCTCTTCTGCGGTAAAAGAAATAATCTGCGTTTGCCATTCTTTTAGTGGTGATGTCTTCGCGATATTCATTACTTCTCTATTGTCAGCATCTCTTGCGAAAAACCTACTGAGAACACTATCATGAAAATCTTCGATTGTCCTATACGAATGTACGATAGAGTTGCAGAACAAGTTTTTGGCCTTCGCTCCAACTTCTACTACAAACGTTTCTTTCCCTTTTGTTGTATTTACTCTGTGAATTTCTGGAGGTATTGGTAATGGTTGAGTCTTCTCTTCACATTTTAAGAAATGGTTTAGCTATCCCTGATCTATCATTCTGAGGATGATTCTTTTTATATTCCTATAATCATTCGTTAGGTGTCCATGAAAATGGTGATAGGAACAAAATTCATGACTTCTGTCACCTGGAGGTGGTTCATTCCCCATTTTCCATGGTGCAGGTATGTTTTCCATCAGGACTATAGCTTCCCATATTT
This sequence comes from Papaver armeniacum, assembly GCA_023531295.1. NCBI lineage: Eukaryota > Viridiplantae > Streptophyta > Magnoliopsida > Ranunculales > Papaveraceae > Papaver > Papaver armeniacum. Next base: position 146,024 of record JAJJWW010015900.1, read on the forward strand.
TCTCCACGCTAGCGTTTAATGGAGGCATCTTGATTTCTTCCCAGACTACCCTATGACCTATGACCTCTATGATAGTTATGCCTCCGACCTCCATAGATAGTTATGCCTCTGACCTCCATAGGTTTCTTGCGGCTGATCAAGCCTTTGAACTTTATTATTTCCGCCATGGTTGTAGAAATTTCTTTCTCTTTCAAATTCTTCCTGATCGCGACTTCCCATGGCTACCAACTTTTGCTGACCATCATCTGGTATCCTCATTCCTTGTTGACCTTGCGAGGTACTCGCCACAGTGTTTATTATTTTGGGTAACAAACTTGCATTCGCAGCTCATGAACTTGTATTCGCGACAGGGTATGATTCCATCTCATTTTGCTTTTCCTCTAGAGCAATATACTCCTCCTGAAGCTCTCGCAACTCAGTCATTGTGATTGTATTTTTGACTCTAAAAATTTGAATATATAACAGATTTGTCGCGAACATAGCATTAATGAATGATAAGATGAGATATCTCTCCTCTACACGGCCAGCCATTTCGCTACACATTGTCTTCCACCTCACAGTTAGATGCTTCAAACTTTCACCAACCCTTTGTTTTAACCCAAATACATCTTCAATACCTGGTCGCGAGGAATTATTACTTATATATGACCCTAAAAATATAGCCTGCAAGTGATTGAAAGATGTTATTGTATTCTTCGGTAGCCCTTCAAACCATTTCAAAGCTTCTCCTGTCAGACTTGATGAAAAATATTTGCACAATATAACATCATGATTCTCCCATTGTAACATACATCTCATATAAGCTTTGATATGCTGTATCCCGCAAGTTGTTCCATCGAAAATGCTGGTTAATGTCGGTAAGTTGCATTTCGGTGGTATTCCTCCTAATTGTATCTCTTGTGTGAACGGAGTTTTCGCAGCTTCTTCTATGGCTTCATCCAACTGTCTCTTTCCTCCTCCTCCCCTTTTACTGTTCATCATTCCTCTCATTTCTGCCAATTCTCTCAAAATTTGTTCATTTACATCAGAATTTGGATCTATTGGTCTTTTTAGTTCCGCTTCTCTTCTCCTGCGTTCATGTCTGCTTTGACTTTCATCATTCTCTTCTCGTCTTTCTCTGCGATCTTCTCCTTCACTTCTTTCACGAATTCGCACACCGTTATATCTATCAATTTCTCTTCTTTGTTTCCTATCAGCTCTCCTTTTTGCTCTTTCATATTCTTCATCAATATTATCATTATTGCGATTTTGTTCTCGCCTTCTTTCTCGATTATCATGATTATTCTGGCGAATTTCCTCCTCCAACTCCTGTTCTTCCATTTCTGCTCTCAATCTTTCTCTCTCGCAAGCTAGACGTGTTTGTTCAACATAATGTCTTTTAATTTCATCCTCAATCTCTTTTTGCTTCCTCTGTGCTTCTCTCCCATGCAATATTCTTCTTCCTTCTTCTTGATTTTCTTCATCAACTGGATTATTTTGCCTCTGACGCTGCATATTTCCTTGATTTCCACCATTCTGCTCATTTTGAAGAGTCTCGGGACGTGGGATATAACGATCTTCCATCATTTCTCTTCTCTCGCAATGTTCTGTGCCTGGATTTTGTGCTTCTTCTCGGTTTTCTTCATCAGCATTTTCTGTAGGTACAATTCTCCTCCTTTCCTCTCTAACTGATCTTGAACTTAATCTTGTAGTGCTTCTCGATCTTCTATTTTGTAATCTGATGTTTTCCGTCCTCAACTCATGATTCTGTCTTGTCAAGTTTGCACGTTCCTCTGCCTCTAATCATCTCTCTTCATGTATTGTTTGTCTCTATGCCTCTAATGCTGCGATCTCTTCATTTCCATGAATTATCTCTCCAATCCCTTCTCGGTCTCTCCGCTATTGTCCATTGTTTACCAATTGTTGTTCTTCTCCCTCTTCGTCCACAGAGTCTGATCTCCAAGTATGCACACTTACTCTATCATAATCCACAGTTCTGTCCGCTACTGGTTGAATTGGTGATTGAATTTGATTTTCTTCATTGTTTCTTATGTTCCTTCTTGAGGATTCTCCCATTTCATTTCTCTCTTCTCCGGCAAGTATCCTACTCCTTCTAATAGTTGTTGGTTGCTCAGATGTATTTCTTCTTCTAGCCATTTCTTAATTTTGGTAAACTGTTGAAAATTATATGAAATTCTTTCCCTACTACTCCAAATTCTTTCAAATCACGATGTCAATCCTTACTCTGCTCCCTGTTTCTAGCGCCAATATGTATTTGCAGGAAATCCTACACTAAACCCCAGATGTAGGATCAGAATATCGCAACATCAATATCTCGCGAGATTAGTAAACGACAGCATTGCGAAGGCGTCGCAGAAGAGTAATATAAATGACGCAATGAATGACGATAGCCAGAACACGAGAAAGATGTGAGGATCTAGCGAAGTTTAGGAGTGTCGCGAGATTGTATACTTGTACACTTGCGATATTTCGCAAGTCATTCCCGAAAATAAAGGACAGCTTAGCTGTCATCCATTGTGTACTACCCTATATAAAGAGTCGAATAAGCCTGTCGTGGGGGGATCTTTTTTTCGAGTGTTAGGCAAGTCATTAGGAGAGAGAAAGTTTGTGGTGATTGTAATTTCTTTAGCTCTTTTCCATTTTATCTTGTAAACATTCAAAGAATTAATCAACAATAATCATAGTTGTTCATCTTCAAATGTCTTAATTGTGTGGATTCTAGTGAGGGGTGTAGTGTAGGATTTCCTGCAACTACAAAAAGGATAACTTCGTAAAGACGAAGACAAGATCCGATGCTCCCAGTTGGAGAAAGACTAACTTGCAAAACAATAGTCAATCCAATTCTCTTCCGAGAAATTTTGAAGAGAGTAATGGGAAGAAGGTTCCGGTTGTTCCTAAACGCACTCAGAAGTGGGTACCAAAGAAAGTTAATGATGCTTTGAGTGCGAAAAGAAATGATCTTCCATAAAATTCCATGACTATGGAGAAGGCAGTATCCATTATGTTGGAACTTAACAAGTTTTTTGGGAAAATGGAATTGGATGTGAAAGGTTCTAAAAGCGATCTCTTTCATGGTAATCCAAAGGTCACTTGTGGTGAGCAAGAAATTGTTCATCCCAACACAACTTGATTGTGTTGTAAGTGCATCCTCACCAAGGAATGCCCTGCTATGTACGGTGAGGGAAGCACGAGAATTGGGGCACACATATTATGTTTGGGATGTTTGGACTTCATGGTACACCTACCAGGTATGTATAACATCATTTAAATCAAAATGAGGGGTTTAAGTACACATACCCGTTTGCATACTGCTCCAGGTCATGAAAATTCGTTTGCAAACCCGTATGCATACTTTCCCGTAGACGTCGATATTCGGTAAACTTGTTTTGGCCGTATCTTCTTCGTCCGAACTCGGAATGACCTCATTCTTTTTGCATTCTCTTCCTATTTGCATTCTCTTAAAAATGGAGATGATAATTATTGAATTTGGATGAGTTAAGATTGGTCTTTGTCATGTCTCTTGTTTTTGAGTGTTTTGCTCCGTTTCGTCGCACTTGTTCCACTTCTCTTGGATTTGGGCACTTGGACTCTTGGAGTAATACTCTTCTAAGCTCATTTGTAGCTTTTACAAGAATATTGTTTGTGAATCACAAAGAAGTAAGTTCAAGAATGAGCATTATTACGCATTACTATGGGATTCTTGAATGTTCACAATCATTTTTTGTGAACTATGGTGCGTGGTCGTTAATGACTTTGTATGTTCTTCTTTGTTAATAAAATATTTTTATACGCCTTTGGTAGCTATTCTTGGTGTAAATCCGGGCGAAAAAGATTGATTATACCCTATAAGGACAAATCATCTTATATGTGCATTACGAGTTTGTCTTGATGCCTAGGAAACTTCTTATGAGAGTTTTTTTCTGTTTTTTAGAAGAATAACTAGAGTTTGGAATAGCCATTATTGTGATTACACATAGCTATGTCCAACGTTCTCATCTTCATGCTTTTAGATTTATTGGTTTAAATTCTAAACTTGTTTGGAAGATGATTTTTGCAGTATTAATCTTTATGGTCTTATATATTGCAATTTTTATGGGATATGTGTGTTTGCGTCCGTGAACTATGATTGTCCCATATCTTGTCAAAAGTAAAGTCTTTCGTAAGTCGATATTCTTATATTGATAAAGGAATGAATGGACTTTTGACAAATACAAAAGTTAAGCCTATATTGTCAATTATTGATGGAAGATAGGTTAAAATCTTTTGTTTTCAAGGATTATGTCTATTGTATGTCATGGTGAAAATTGTGATGGAAAATAGAATGAATCCTTGTGTATTCCGCAGTAATTGATCTTCCCTGATCCATATTTTTTGTGTATTACTGTGAGGCTCCATAATGTGTCTTATGTTGAGCACTAAAACAATCAAAGTTGATTATTTTCATGGTTAGCTTTGTTGTTGTTCCATAAGGTACTTTATGTCGAGCATATTGAACTAAATTAATCATCTTGTTTGGTTATTTAGTTATGACTCCATAAGTTTTGTTATGTTTGAGCACTTTTGATTGGGTTGGTTATTTTCATGATTAACTTAGTCATTGCTCCATAGATTCTCTTATGTGAGTATGGTCAATTAAATTGATTACTCTTTGTGATTAGTTTGATTGTATATTTCGATTAAATTAATCATGGGTTCTCTTGTGGTTAATTTAATTGAGTATTTTGGATTCAAATTCATACTTGTATGTGATTTGTTATGTCCAAAGAAATCCTTCTTTTCTTTCGAAATTAAGGTCGCTCTTATTGTTCTTTCGGGGATGACATATTATGGGGGAGAGTTCTTTTTGAACTTGCGCTTAAATGCCATATCTTTGTGGGGAGTGCGGCTGTGGAATATTATAGGGGTTATCTTGTATCTTTAAACTCCTTGATGTATGCATTTAGCTTCGGCTTTATGATTGCATCTAAATAAGATGATGTGTGTTTCTTTCTTTTGGTCATGAAATGTCTCTTTCGGAAATTTCATTAGGATCCCGTTCTTGTACCTTTGCCAATTTTATTGACAAAAAGGGGGAGAATTAATATGTAATTCACACTACATGTAGGATCAGAATATCGCGACATCAATACTTCGCGAGATTAATAAACGATAGCATTGCGAAAGTGTCGCAAGTGAGTAATATAAATGACGGAATGAATGACGATAGCCAAAACACGAGAAAGATGTGAAGACCTAGCGAGATTTAGGATAGTTGCGAGATTATATAATTGTACACTTGCGATATTTCGCAAGTCATTCCCGAAAATAAAGGATAGCTTAGCTGTCATCCAATGTATAATACCCTATATAAGGAATTGAGTCGGACTGTTGATAAAAAGATGTTTTTCCGAGTGTTAAGCAAGTCGTTAGGAGAGACAAAGTTTGTAGTGATTGTAATTTCTTTAACTCTTTTCCATTCTATCTTGTAAACATTCAAGGAATTAATCAATAAAAATCATTATCGTTCATCTTCAAATGTCTTAGTTGCATGGATTCTTGTGAGGGGTGTAGTGTAGGATTTCCTGCAACTACATATTGGCGCTAGAAACAGGGAGATTGAAGATAAGAGATTGGATATTGTCACTAAAATTTTTCAAATCAAGAGTATGATGGATAAATTGGAGAAAATCAGAATCAAAGAGAGTGATGGAGAATTGGAAAGTAGTATGATTACAAAAACAATGGTTAATGAATTTCATGAAAGTATCAGAGGGTGAATACACAAAAGAGATTTTGAAGGAAAGAAAATTATAACAGCAGAGAAGGTGTCACCCTTGAAAGAATGGGAAAAACAGAGGATTATATTCACAGCGACGGAGATATCAGGAGAGAATTTAAATCACACATATCCACTAGTGATTACGATAAGTGCAAGCAAAGAAGAAGGAAAATTAACAAAAACAGTGGAAGAATGGGCAATAAATAGAACTTTGGTGGATAAAGGGAGTTCAGTGAATATAATGTTTTATCATGCTTATAAAAAATTGGGATACAAAGATGAAGAAATGACTTCCACAACATATCATATTTATGGTTTCGGCAAATCAGTAACAAAACCTAAAGGGGAAATAAAAATACGAATTTTGTTGGGAGAAATTGAAACACATGTGACGTTACGTGTAGTAAATATGGAATCACCATATAACATGTTGTTGGGAAGACCATGGATACATGCAATAAAAGCTGTAGCATCAACATTTCATCAATGTGTCAAATTTCCTATACCGAGTGGAATTGGCGAAATCAGAGGAGATACTGATAAAGGAAGGATATATCATCAAATCGAAGTAAAACATTATGAAGAACAGGTGAAGAGGCGAAAAGATCGCAAGAAAATGGCAAAAGCAGCGAAGAAGGAAGAAGAATTTAGAACTTACATGATAAGAGCAGAAGAAGGAAAAGGAATATATGGTGAAGAAAATGAACTTGCGAAGGAAGTAAAAGGACCAACGCCTATGGGAGAACCGAAGGCTAGCTACACTGCGGCAGAACCAACGAAGGAAGTGAATATTGGAACTGAAGAAGAACCCAAGATGTTAAAAATTGGGACAAAAATGGAGGCAGATGAGGAAAGAGATACTATTGATTTGTTGCGTGATTATAAAGACATCTTCGTGTGGGATATGGATGAGATGCCTGGAATAGATCCATCTGTAGCATGCCATAAATTAGAGATTGATAAAAATGCAAGATCATTCAAGCAGAAAATTAGAAAAATTGCAACAACATATCATCCTCAAATAGAAGAAGAGTTACAGAAGATGCTTGACGCCGGAATTATTAGACAAGCAAAATATCCCGAGTGGATAGCAAATATGGTCGTAGTCCCAAAGAAGAAAAAAGGGATAAGAATTTGCATAGATTTTACCGATCTAAACAAAGCTTGTCCAAAAGATAGTTTTCTTTTGCCAGATATTCCGCAAATGGTTGAGTCAGCAGCAGGAAATGAAAGGATATCCTCGCTTGATGGATACAAGGGATACAATCAAATTCCTCTCGCTGAAGAAGACCAAGAGCATACTGCCTTTTTCGCTCCAAGAGGATTATACTATTACACAAAAATGCCATTTGCCTGCGAAATGCTAAAGCAACATACCAAAGGATGGTAGAAAAAGTGTTCGAAAAATGGATACATAAAACACTAGAGGTATACGTGGATGACATGTTAATAAAAAGTAAAGAAGCAAAAGATCATGTACGGGATTTGAAGGAAATTTTTGAACAAATGAGGCATTTCAACATCAAAGTAAATCCGGAAAAATGTACCTTTGGGGTGGCATTTGGAAAATTTTTAGGATACATTGTGTCAAAGGAAGGAATACAAGTCGATCTAGAGAGAGTACAAGCAATTCGCGATATGCCGACACCAGCAACAGTGAAAGATGTGCAAAAGATAAATGGACTATTAGCTTCGCTAGGAAGATTCATCTCGCGATCATCTAATAAGTGCAAGCATTTTTTCAACATACTCAAAAAGGGAGCGAAATTTAGATGGACGGATGAATGTGAAAAGGCGTTACAAGGAATAAAAGAACATCTAATGGATATATCGATCTTACAAAAAGAAGAACCAGGGGAAGAGTTACTAATTTACCTTGCGACAACCTCGCATGCATTAAGCGCAGTATTACTGCGAATGGACGCAGGAGTTGAAAAGCCAATCTATTACATCAGCAAGACATTCAATGCCGCAGAGAAAAATTATTCAAAAATTGAAAAACTAATTTTGGCATTAGTTTACGCAACATTTAAACTTCGCATTTACTTCGAAGCACATACGGTTAAGGTAATGACAAAAGTACCAATTGAGTCAGTAATGAAAAATTCAAAAAGGTCAGGAAGGGTTGAAAGATGGAATGCTCAAGTAAGTCATTGCAAACTCAAATATGAAATACTATCCTCACCCAAATCACAAGTTGTTGCAGATTTTTAGCGGAATTCCCATTGGAAGAGGATGAAGCAGTGGAAGAAATGATGGATATAGAAGAAGAACATGGAAATCCAAGGGATTTATTAACTGAGCTAAACAGATGGAAATATTGGTAGATGGGTCGTCAAATGGAGAAGGTAACGGAATTGGGATCATTGTAATTTCGCCAGAAGGCAATAAAATGGCTTTTTCTTTCAGATTGGAATTTGCATCTACCAACAATGAGACAGAATATGAAGCTATAATACATGCTTTGCGATTTGCAATAGAAATGAAATTGGAGAATGTGAGGGTTACCATTGATTCCCAGTTAGCTATTCGCCAGATAAAAGAAGAATATACTACAAATGAATCATCCTTGAAAAAATACAAAAAGCTTGTTGAAGAATTGTCGACGAAGATACCAAAAATAAAATGGAGACACATATCAAGAAAAGACAATAGACTCGCGGATGCTTTTGCTTTTATATCAAGTATGATGACAGATCCAACTGCGAGATGCATAAAAATACAGACACTTCTATCACCATCAATCAACAAAGAGGAGGAGGACAAAGCAGACGTAATGCTCATAGAAGATGGAACACAAAGATCCTATTGCGAGGATTGGAGAACAGAACTTCATGCTTATCTAGTGAAAGGAGAAACGCCAAGAAATAGATTAGAGATGCACAAATTAAAAAGCCATGCAACAAATTATGAAATAAGAGACGGGGTATTGTACCGAAGATCCTTTAATGGACCCTCGCTTAGATGTTTAACACGAAAGGAAGGAGAAACAGTGTTAAAAATGTTACACGGTGGGGATGCTGGCAATCATAGTGGTGGAAGATCTTTAGCACATAAGGCGAAAATGCAAGGATACTATTTGCCATATATGCATGAAGATGCGAAACAAATATCAAGACGTTGCGAAGACTGTCAAAGGCATGGAAAGAAAATACATGCACCAGGAGCACCATTAACCTCTTCAACAAGTGTATGGCCTTTTGGAAAGTGGGGGTTAGATATTGTAGGACCATTTTTACTGTGTACAGGCGGAGGAGATATCCGATTGTCGCTATGATTATTTCACGAAGTGGGCGAAGTAAAAGCAAAGACAACATATTCGCGATAAAGATATTATTACCTTCATATTCGAAAACATAATATGCAGATTTGGAATTCCAAAGCACAGTTGGTATCCGACAATGGGAAACAGTTTGAGGGACAAAATATAGAATTGTCGCTTAATGCATTTCAAATAAAATGTGGGAAATCAACTCCTTTATACCCGAGAGGCCAATGGACCAGTGGAAGCAACAAATAAAACAATCGCAGATATATTGAAGAAGAAGTTAGAAGGACATAATAAGGCATGGTGTGAACAGTGCATAATGCAAGTATGGGCTTACAATACAACAAGGCGAGAAGCTACGGGAATGTCACCATTTTGTCTAACATATGGAGTTGAAGCTGTACTTCCGACAGAAGTCATTATTCCAACAACAAAGAGAGAAGCTTGGGAGAAAAATCTTAGTGCGGGTAACATTTTGGTTAAATTAGATGAATTAGAGGAAAATAGAGAAAGAGCACTACAGCATATGAAGAATTACTAGCGAAGATTAGCCAGAGAATATAACAAACGTGTCAAGACACGCGAATTTCAACCAGGTGATATGGTATTGAGAGAAACACCAATATATCAGCGAGAAAGTGGAGGCAAGTTGGCGAAAAAGTGGGATGGACCTTATATCATCAAGGAGATAGTTGGAACAGGGGCATATAGATTAATGGACCCTGAAGGCAAAGATGCGGGCCAAAGATTGGATAGACCGTGGAATAGATTATATCTCAAGAAATATTACCCATAGAATATGGAAGGAAAAAAATAGGTTGCGAAATATTGAATGGATGAAATGAAATGAATTCATATGAAAAGTTCTTGCGACAAATTGATTGCGAAATTGCATAAAATAAAGAAAGAATGTGCGAATATCTCGCAAATAAAATAACAAGAGATAATCAAAAATGAATGATTTATACGAATGGGACGAACCTTTATGGCGTACACCCTAGTTCGCGAATGATATTTCGTAAGAGGCAAATGTAAGACCTAAAGTGCGTCATATAAGGGGGTATCTCTTGACATGGCTCGGGGAAAAGGTTACACCGCCCCTGGAACCTGAGTCATGAAAATTTAGGGTCAATAAAGCCCATCCGGGGGAGATACCTTGGATTTCCAACTATATATATAAGGTTATACCATGGTTGGACGACCGAGGGTCTCTTCCAAGGAGTCAGTGTATGACCAAGGCGCCGAGGTACACGGTTGAGCCAAGAGTGCCTGGGGCATTTGAAGTGTCTCGGCCATTCTTGGCAAGTCTTGGCACATGCTGCACTCGGCCCGAAGAAAACTCCACTTAGGGTGCAGTCTCGTAACCATAAGCCCTATAGGTATAAGGGATAAGAGGCTGCGAAAACAACTGGTTGTTGTTAAGACCGGATGGGAGGAGCTAGTCTTGTATGGCCGATGTACGCCTCCTTGAAGGGGCAACCAGGGAGATGATAAGGGCGGCACCCTCCATTAGGGAGCTGATAAGTGTCAAAAGACGCAAATGTCATGAGGCTCTATTTTCGCAAGAAAATTTAGGCTTGTCATATTTGTGCGATGATCCTGAAGAGGCAATAATACTAACGCGAGGGTAAGACGAGATCAATGGGTCTTTACATGAAAGTGTAAAGACGTCCTGCGATTTCGTCGCAAGACGGCAATGTCATGGGGCTTCAAGTTCGCAAGAATTTTTAGGCCTGTCATATTGTCGCAACAAAAACATCCTGCAGGGGCAATAATACTAAAGAAATGATAAGACAGGATCAATGGGTCATTACATGAAAGTGTAACGACGTCCTGCGATTTTGTCGCAAGACGGCAATGTGATAGGTGTAGAATACACCGTATTTACTATCTAGTAGTTTATGCTTTCTTTGCCATTTTTCTAGTGAATTATGTATTTTTACGTGTGTTTTTGAGTTATTAGCTACTTTGGAGTCGCATGGAGGAAAAGAAGAAGAAATTACCCAATTTGAGCAAAAGGGCAAAATTGTCATTTCATGGGCGAACACTATCAGGAGACGAGTCACGGTTAAAGGGCAACTCTCTCAGAGGAGTATTAAAAGTAGCCAGCTGATGTTAAGGGGTAGCTACATGTTAGGGGCTGTCCACTGGGGTGTCCCTTATCTAATTAGTAGGGTGGTCCTTATCACTTGGGTGCAAATATCCACCCAAGTACTTATACCCTAAATGTCGAAGATATTATCTTCTTCTCTCTTTTTCCCTTTCACCTGAAGCAGTCATGGCTGCTGTTAAACCGAAATCGATCGAGAAAGTGAGAGGTTAAACTGCCGTCGATGATACGCAGAGAAGCTCAGGAAGAAGCAGCCGTTGCTGCTATTGATTTGTTCAAGAACTGAGTTGAGCTAGGGTTTGATATGAAGAACACAGAGAAGAAGCTGAATCAGAGAGGAGCTCAAAGAGGAGGAGATCGAGAATTGAATCGAGAAGGAACCGAGGTCATTTATTGGGTTCGAATTGATGGGTTTGACATTGATTTTGTATATGGCGGATGGTTCGAATTTGGGGATTCGAGTTGGGTTTTCGAATATGAATGATGAATTGAAGACGCCGGTGATTTCGTTGAGTCTTTGGTTGGATTCGTGGGTTGAAATGAAGAGCAATGGGTCCAGTGGCGTTGTAAACCGAGCCGATAAAGAGAGATTGATCTTTGTTGATGGGTTTTACCTCGGATTTGAGTTTGGGTTAAGGTCGGATGACCAAAGGTGCTCTTTGTTGAGGAAGAATAGGTTTGAATCGGAAAAGACTCCCAGGGGATCTGGTGGCTGAATTTGATGAAGATTGAATAATGGGTACACTGGGAAATCGATTGAGGGTCTGCTGTTGATCAATTGAATTGAGAATCGAGAGGTGGAGAGTAAAGAAGAAGTAGCTTTATTCTCTGTTGTTCAATCGATGCTGCTGTGCAACGATGGGTTCTGGTGATGAACAAGACTTGAGATGGCAGCGTAATTGAGCTGGTTTTAGTGATGACCAGATGGGGTTCCGAGCTGCTGAATCTGTAACAGAAGATGAGAAGGCTGTGGTGATCGTTGAAGTGAAGCAGTGAAGAAATTCAGAGAAGATAAAAATGGTGCTGTGCTTAAAATGGTGCTTGAATTATTAGATGTATGTGCTAGGAATGATGAGCTGAGAACGGCCGGATATTGGCCTGAGAATGTCGTAAAAAAAGAGGAAACTCTGTCCAAATTGCCGCTCCGGCGAGTCGATTCAGCGAGTTCGATGAACGATCCAGTTCTCCGATCCAACTCAATGAGTAAGCCGAATCAGAAGCTGACTAGAGCTAACTCGGTATCTGACTTGACTAACTGTTGACTAACAGTTTAACCCTTTTGACCGTTAGTCCTAACGGAGGACTGACGGAATATTCCGTCGAATATTCTCCCGACGACAGAAATTCTCGCTTTTGGCAAGGGATTATTCCTACGGATTAAGCCATAATCCCGATTTTCCGCGAGCAAAAATTCCAGAATTTTCTATGGACTTCTCTCATGGGTGTGAAGATTTGGACTTGGAATTGGATGGAGAATTGGACTCAAATTTGGAAAGAGAAGGTGGAAGAGAAGAGAAAGACTTGAATTTGGAAATTGAATTGCAAAAGGAAAAGGATTCTATTCCTTGGAAGATTTGGAGAATATTGAAGCCTATAAATAGAGAAGTTTTCTACAACTTCTCTACACATCTCTCTACACATCTCTATACACATCTCTCTACACATCTCTACACATCTCTATACACATCTCTCTACACATCTCTCTACACATCTCTCTACACATCTCTCTACACACATCTCTACACACACAACACTTTTCTTTTCTTATTCTTTGTGTGAACTCTTTAACATGAGTAGTTAATTTATTGATTGAGGATGAATTCCTAGTTCTTAATATGATTTGAGTTTTTGTTTTTAATTCTATCTTGAAGTTTTTCACATGATTATCGTTTGTTTTTACTAATAGGAATGATCTTAAAGACATTCATGATTGATTGATAGATTGTTTAGAATGCATGCTAAATTGATTTGTTAATTTGATCTAAAGCTAGTGAAAGTTATGGGATAAGTAATCGTTTCTTGACTCTTTACATAAGTAGCAAACACGAGACCTTGCGGAGGGATTCCGTGGAGCAATTGTGTGTAGAAATAACGCTAGAAAGTGAACCAAGCGAACCGAGTTTAACTACTAGTACTAAACCTAAATTCATAGATCTTAATGCATTCTGGGAATTACATCTTGTAAGCGAACCTCGGGGTGGTTCTTTTGAATAGAATCGATAACTAAGCGGACCTGTTACTCAGTGAAATTAGGGATTTTGGGGCTAGCTAAGCGTACCTGCTATCCTACGGTTGGTGATAATCTGTGACTAATAACAAGTAGAAGAGAACATAACTTGATTCATTGTTTCGCAACGAAGAAGGATTCCTTGATCTTGTCTCCCTTATTGCTTTCAACTTTACCTTTTAATTACTTTGTTTATTTTCTTTTGCTTTTTACACCCCCCTTTCGTGACAATTTTTACAACTAGAATCTCGTGCTCCTCGTGGGATCGACCTTGACTACCCTATATTACTAGTTAATTAGGTAGTAAAGTATTAATTAATTTGTTGTGGTTACGACACGCATCAAATTTTGGCGCCGTTGCCGGGGAGCAGCGGATGATTTTAGTTGTTTTTATTTTTCTTTTTGCTTTATTTTTGCTTTGTTGGATTCTATACCGTATCTAACTTAGTTTTTGAATCTTATTTCAGGTATCGGTTTTCCATGTATGGTGGACAAGAGCAAGCATATTACAACAATCAATACGGTTTTCAACCTCAACATTATGACAACTTCCAACCATCCTTAGGATACAATCAAAACCAATCTTTTGGCTATGATCAAATTCCTACAGAACCTTATGGATATTCTCATACATATCAACAACCTTATGACGGGTATGTAAGTGGACAATCACAAGGATGGGAGGATAGTTTTGTTTATGATCAGAAATTCTCTAGTTTTGCGGATAAGATGTCTGCCATGATTGAGGATCTTCAACAAAAGTTTCAAGAATCACATCGAGAAATTCAAAGGAATTCGGAGAAAATATACGAACAAATTAATCAACCTTTGGAGATTTTTGAAGACGCTAGTGTAGATTACTCGAGCCTTGATCTTAATAATGATCAATCACCTATTCAAAAGGAAGAGCTTGAGGAAGATGCATTTATTGCTTGGAAAAAATTCCTTAGGGAAAGATGGGAGTCCGCGGAAGTGTATGAGTGTTCCGACAATGAGGAAGATATTCCAACTCCGGATCATAATAACGATCCTTCACCTATTCAAAAGGAGGAGATTGGGTATGACTTACCTATTATTATAAACGGAGTAACACCCGCACAAGAAGATCTTACAATCTATACCGATGAGAATCACTTTAGTGAATGGCCCGATTCCGATGATGAGAATGTTGAAGAGATGATACTAGAGGATGAAACCACATTCATTGATTTTGTGGAAGACCCAATTGAACTTGCTAATGATTATGATGATACCGAGACTTTGGTTAAGGTAGAAAACGACGAAGAATGGTTGCAAGGTTTAATAGAGGACCACGATATACATGAGGTAAGTAGTTCACTTGAATTTTTTAAGGATGAAGAGGATTCTATAATACAAGAGATTGTGCGAGGTTTGTCTAATCCTTTGCATATTAATTCTTCTCCTTTACCTATTATTGGTTTGAATGTATGTGCTTCGAAAGTATTTTTGGATGATTTTGTTTCTAGATATCCACCATTGGAAACACTTGATTCTAACACTATGCAGGTTTGCCAAGAGGAATACATGGAAGTTCCCGAATTCTATGTTCTTTATACACTTCCGAGTGTGGACGAGAATAAGTGTGGGGGAAATTTCTATCGGGCGATAATTTCACTATTGTTTTCTTGTGCTAATATTTGTATGGAGTTATTGTTTTCAAAACAGGTATTATGGGTGGATCCTCAAATTTTCCGATTGTTGGTATATGGGGAATGAATCTTACAAGAGCCAAGTCGGGCCGTCGACTTTAAAACAAGCGCTTAATGGGAGGCAACCCATAGGTTTTGTATTTCTTATCTTTTTGCTTTTTGTTATTTCTTTTTCTTGTTTCTTATCATGTTAAAATTTCCCACCTTGACTTTACTAGGAGGATTCAATTACATTGAGGACAATGTAAGGTTTAAGTGTGGGGGAGTGGTTAAGCATGTATTTTAAAACAAAAATTACAAAAAAATTAAAAAATTGTAAAAAAAAAAAAAAAAAAAAAGAGTTTTACTTAAAAATTCCAACTTTTAAAGATTTTAGAGTCACTAGCATACTTCTAGGTATGTTTACATAGAGATTTTGACCGACATAATTGAACTTGGAAAGGTTAGAGAACTACATTCGGATTTCTTGTTTGTTTGAGTGTTAAATAATGGATTTAATCATGCCGGTGATGCGAATTTGGTGCAGGGAGAAGTGCGTTATTAGAGTTCTTTGATCAATCATTAGTGGAGACTACCCGTATTCATATCATGTGAGGCACCGACCAGAAATTTTCCATCTACTAAAGAGCTTCTTTTGAGTGTGTGTCACCGTACGTAAATTAGGGTAGAATGGTGAGCTACCCAACCTCCCACCAATATAAGCACTACTCTTTGATCTCTTGAGTGCTAATTTTGTCAATCATGAGGGTGACGTCCATGGATGAAAGCTTCCTTCTTGTAGTTCGATTTGCAGTTAGCACCATTCTCTCTCTCGACAACAACGGATCCATAGAAACACATCATCATCAACAAGGAGCGACATCAAAATCTACAAGGAAAGTTGGAAAAGTTTAAGGTTTATAAGCAACGGAACGAGAAAAAGAGCAAATTTCAAATACAAGTAAAGCAACATACAAAAGAGCGGATTTTTACATATATGTTGAGGACTTACAATACAATGAGCATAATTTTATATTCAAGTATGAAGACTTATTCATGAAAGCGAAGAAAAGTAAAAGGTGAGAATTTTTGAAAGTTTATGATTTCAAAGACGATACAAGTTGTGAAGAATCAAGCGGTAAAATACTTCTTCCACGGCCATGGTTTATTTTGTATTTAATTTCTCTTGTTTCAAAAAAAAAAAAAAAAAAAAAAAAAATTTTGAAAAAAAAAAAAAAAAGAAAAAAAAAAAAAAAAAAAAAAAAACAAGAGAAATATTTGTTTTGTTAATAAGCCGTGGGGAAGGAAAATAGATAAGGAAGTTTCAAGCGACAAGAATGTTTAAGGTAAAAAGAGTTATAAATTGTCAAGGATTTATGAAATTCAAGGGTTTATCACCAATAGTTGAAACCAAAGACGAAGACCAAGAAGATCAAGACGAGGAAGCGGAAGACGTTTCTATTGGATGCCGTGAGAGTGGTGTTATCATAATTGGCGATCGGATGTGAAGGTGAGTAAGTAATCTCATCCTCAATAATAAATGGTTGATTTCCTTTCGTAGAGATCGTCAGAAAAATGGTTTTTCAAAATATTAAAAGATGTGGGTTTTTAAAATATTTCGGAAGTTGTCTTTCCCACCATTCAACGTGTTGCAGGAATTCTCTCTTCATTCCTACCTGCACACATGTGAGAACCATAAAAAAGCCGTTTTTTTTTTAGTGCAATTATCATAAAATCCTTTTTGGTGAGGCAGAAGTCGAGGCGAAATGCTTATTGATCGTTTCTCAAACACGCGTTCTCTCATTATGGTGTGGTTATTTCTCACTCAACAATTAAGAACGAGAATATGTTCTGTAGTATTTCTAACTTCTTATTACTAGCATGCAGAAACTCTATGTCCTCATAATTTTTTAGATGCTTAGGACTCTTGAACGCTTTGAAGTTGTGAGTTTTTAGTTTGATTTGCTCGAGGACTAGCAAAGTCTAAGTGTGGGGGAATTTGATAGGTGTAGAATACACCGTATTTACTATCTAGTAGTTTATGCTTTCTTTGCCATTTTTCTAGTGAATTATGTATTTTTACGTGTGTTTTTGAGTTATTGGCTACTTTGGAGTCGCATGGAGGAAAAGAAGAAGAAATTACCCAATTTGAGCAAAAGGGCAAAATTGTCATTTCATGGGCGAACACTATCAGGAGACGAGTCACGGTTAAAGGGCAACTCTCTCAGAGGAGTATTAAAAGTAGCCAGCTGATGTTAAGGGGTAGCTACATGTTAGGGTCTAAATCCACCGGGGTGTCCCTTATCTAATTAGTAGGGTGGTCCTTATCACTTGGGTGCAAATATCCACCCAAGTACTTATACCCTAAATGTCGAAGATATTATCTTCTTCTCTCTTTTTCCCTTTCACCTGAAGCAGTCATGGCTGCTGTTAAACCGAAATCGATCGAGAAAGTGAGAGGTTAAACTGCCGTCGATGATACGCAGAGAAGCTCAGGAAGAAGCAGTCGTTGCTGCTATTGATTTGTTCAAGAACTGAGTTGAGCTAGGGTTTGATATGAAGAACACAGAGAAGAAGCTGAATCAGAGAGGAGCTCAAAGAGGAGGAGATCGAGAATTGAATCGAGAAGGAACTGAGGCTGTTTATTGGGTTCGAATTGATGGGTTTGACATTGATTTTGTATATGGCAGATGGTTCGAATTTGGGGATTCAGAGTTGGGTTTTCTGAATATGAATGATGAATTGAAGACGCTGGTGATTTCTGTTGAGTACTGGTTGGATTCGTGGCTGAAATGAAGAGCAATGGGTCTGGTGGCGTTGTAAATCTGAGCTGATAAAGAGAGATTGATGCTGTTGATGGGTTTTACCTCGGATTTGAGTTTGGGTTAAGGTCAGATGACCAGTGGTGCTGCTGAGGAAGAATAGGTTTGAATCGGAAAAGACTCCCAGGGATCTGGTGGCTGAATTTGATGAAGATTGAATAATGGGTACACTGGGAAATCGATTGAGGGTCTGCTGTTGATCAATTGAATTGAGAATCGAGAGGTGGAGAGTAAAGAAGAAGTAGCTGCTGTTGCTGTTGTTCAATCGATGCTGCTGTGCAACGATGGGTTCTGGTGATGAACAAGACTTGAGATGGCAGCGTAATTGAGCTGGTTTTAGTGATGACCAGATGGGGTTAGAACTCGAACTGAATCATAATGAGAAGATGAGAAGGCTGTGGTGATCGTTGAAGTGAAGCAGTGAAGAAATTCAGAGAAGATAAAAATGGTGATGTGCTTAAAATGGTGCTTGAATTATTAGATGTATGTGCTAGGAATGATGAGCTGAGAACGGCCGGATATTGGCCTGAGAATGTCGTAAAAACAGAGGAAACTCTGTCCAAATTGCCGCTCCGGCGAGTCGATTCAGCGAGTTCGATGAACGATCCAGTTCTCCGATCCAACTCAATGAGTAAGCCGAATCAGAAGCTGACTAGAGCTAACTCGGTATCTGACTTGACTAACTGTTGACTAACAGTTTAACCCTTTTGACCGTTAGTCCTAACGGAGGACTGACGGAATATTCCGTCGAATATTCTCCCGACGACAGAAATTCTCAGTTTGCCGGCGGCGACTATTCCGGCCGGATTCCGGCCATAATCCCAGTTTTCCGGCGAGCAAAAATTCCAGAATTTTCTATGGACTTCTCTCATGGGTGTGAAGATTTGGACTTGGAATTGGATGGAGAATTGGACTCAAATTTGGAAAGAGAAGGTGGAAGAGAAGAGAAAGACTTGAATTTGGAAATTGAATTGCAAAAGGAAAAGGATTCTATTCCTTGGAAGATTTGGAGAATATTGAAGCCTATAAATAGAGAAGTTTTCTACAACTTCTATACACATCTCTCTACACATCTCTATACACATCTCTCTACACATCTCTCTACACATCTCTCTACACATCTCTCTACACATCTCTATACACATCTCTCTACACATCTCTCTACACATCTCTCTACACATCTCTCTACACACATCTCTACACACACAACACTTTTCTTTTCTTATTCTTTGTGTGAACTCTTTAACATGAGTAGTTAATTTATTTGAGGATGAATTCCTAGTTCTTAATATGATTTGAGTTTTTGTTTTTAATTCTATCTTGAAGTTTTTCACATGATTATCGTTTGTTTTTACTAATAGGAATGATCTTAAAGACATTCATGATTGATTGATAGATTGTTTAGAATGCATGCTAAATTGATTTGTTAATTTGATCTAAAGCTAGTGAAAGTTAGGGGATAAGTAATCGTTTCTTGACTCTTTACATAAGTAGCAAACACGAGACCTTGCGGAGGGATTCCGTGGAGCAATTGTGTGTAGAAATAACGCTAGAAAGTGAACCAAGCGAACCGAGTTTAACTACTAGTACTAAACCTAAATTCATAGATCTTAATGCATTCAGGGAATTACATCTTGTAAGCGAACCTCAGGGTGGTTCTTTTGAATAGAATCTGATAACTAAGCGGACCTGTTACTCAGTGAAATTAGGGATTTTGGGTTTAGCACTGAGCTAGCTGCTTTACCTACGGTTGGTGATAATCTGTGACTAATAACAAGTAGAAGAGAACATAACTTGATTCATTGTTTCGCAACGAAGAAGGATTCCTTGATCTTGTCTCCCTTATTGCTTTCAACTTTACCTTTTAATTGCTTTGTTTATTTTCTTTTGCTTTTTACACCCCCATTTCGTGACAATTTTTACAACTAGAATCTCGTGCTCCTCGTGGGATCGACCTTGACTACCCTATATTACTAGTTAATTAGGTAGTAAAGTATTAATTAATTTGTTGTGGTTACGACACGCATCACAATGTCATGTGTAGGATCAGAATATCGCAACAACAACACTTCGCGAAGACAACGGATAACAACATTGCGAGTGAGTCGCAGAGGGTTAAATATGAATGACGCACTGGATGACGATAGGAGGATATGAAATCTGGCGAAAGTTAAGAAGTGTCGCGAGTATGAATATTTGTACGTCTGCGACACTTCGCGAGACATTCCTGAAAATAAAGGACATTTTAGCTGTCATTCACTATGTATTACCCTATATAAAGGGAAGCTAATTTTATTATTGGATTGAGATGAACTTAGTCTAACATATAAGCTGGAGTTTTGTTTCAATTCCTATCTTTGAAGTTTTCACATAAGATTATCATTGCTTTTAACTTAATAGGAATGTTTATACATCCATGACAGTTTAACAGCTGGGTTTGTATAATGCCAAAATGATTTGTTAATTCAACCCACCTTAAGAGTAAGTTAGGAATAAGTAACGTTTCACACTCTTGCACAAGTAGAAACACGAGACCTTGCTG